>JAECUM010011574.1:0-80000 GCA_016617855.1 Megalonaias nervosa | reverse complement strand
TTGACGTATGCATAGAAGCAAGCGGCCCGATAGTTTGCAAGAGACAAAGACTGAAGGACTCACGGTACTAATTCAGTTCCCATAGTAAACCTATACAAACACCATGCTATTAAAAATTTAATAACTTTAAGTTTCTGAGTGCTCATGACAAACCTATATTTATCAGTATAGATGAAACCTTGATGTCAGCTTCTGTGTAGAGAAAAGGATATGAGCCGCGGCATTTCCTGGACCTACATGTGTTTGAAACATGTGCTTTCAATTCCGCACCAAAGAGTCAGGTGCTAATTTCAGTAACGAGTGTTCCAAACTCAAGACTATTAAAGGACTGAATTCCATCAATAAAACAATGTCTGTATTTTTTTCAGTTACAACTAGGATAAGCTCTCAAAAGATTCTTTCTCCTAAAAAATAACTTACATTATTAACCAATCCTGGCCACCCAAACCCATATATACTGTATTTTATGTTCACCCATTTCCAGACTGGTTCCCATTTTTCCATACATTTAGTACCGTGTGTCCTGAAAACTCTATCACAAATAGTGCCAAGCAACGTTGGACTCCGCCATGAGTAATGTCACAAAAAAAAGGCGGACAACTGCTTACTGGTCCAGTGGAATTGATGATACAGAGAGCAGTGGTCATGCTGCCATGCAGTCTGGAGCTATTAATCCAAAGCACACCGAGATCAGCAATGATAACAACTCTGCAGTACCAGATCACA
Organism: Megalonaias nervosa; assembly: GCA_016617855.1. Taxonomy (NCBI): domain Eukaryota; kingdom Metazoa; phylum Mollusca; class Bivalvia; order Unionida; family Unionidae; genus Megalonaias; species Megalonaias nervosa. The sequence goes on along the minus strand of JAECUM010011574.1, from coordinate 79,274 downwards.
CATGGGTTGATAGCACTAGTATGACTCTATGGTCTTAAAATACGTAACAAGAAGGAGTGAAAACCAACAAGTTTTGTATAACTGACAATGTTCATTTATCTCCATAAACTACAAAGTAAACATAACTTACAGTTTTGTGAATGAAATCTTTTTGTCCTAAATGTTTTATCAATTCCTAAAGTATTGAGTAATCGGAATGAGTTCCAAATGTATTCCAAATGATAGCAATGTACTGATGTATCAACAGCACAGGAGAATCTTTGATATAATCCCACAATGTCTTTAAACGAATTCACAGTATTTCCGTAACAGCTATAATTATTCAACTAGTCTTAAAATGAATTCACATTATTCACATTATTTCCTTGACAGCTATTATTCCAGTTCATCTTGAATATTTCAAGCACAGCAATTCCAACGAATGACTGAATTAAATAAATGAATTCCTCTCAATATAGTTTCCAAGACTGGTGGTTACTGCTAAGAATGCATAATTCGACGTAATAATTATCTTATATAGATTACTAAAACTCAGGAGAGAGAATGCAATACGTGGCTTGAATGAATCATCTTGGCATTTCGAATTCACTCTGTCAACAAACAGATCAGCTATTTTAATACCGACTAATCAGGAATTCGGTTCTGAAATCGGATCATGTGATGTCTATCTGAAGTTTAGTACATCTCGGCCTTGTTACTTTATGAATGAATCTACGTACTTGATACATGCATAACTCATCTTTGAAGTACTACTATCATTGGGGGAAATTAGTATTTAATTTGTTATTAACTAAATAACCGGTACAAAACTATTGTTATGAAAATAATAATACACATAATACAGATACGGATAACTAAAACTACGGACAGGGTAGGACAACTAGGACAAAATTCTAGGGGCCCACAACTGTCAGGGGGCCCACCACCATCACAATTTGTAATTCATAGTGGCCATCTGGAGAATTTGTCCTAGGGACAACAAATTCTGTCCGCGGCCATAACAAACACCAATAACATAATAGCTAACGACCAATTAAGACCCGAGTTCCGTGCCTGTTCCAGCAAAACTGCGTTCTATTCAAATGACTAAAGCGCCTTCATGAATGACCTCTGGGGACTATGTAATGTCCTCAGTGGATTATTCTTTTTATGGTTGTGATTGATGTATAGAAAATTATCGACCATGGTGTCATAACCAGGCTCGAGCGAATATGTAAAACAAATGAAATTAATGGACGGAATAAATGGAAATCTGAGCAGAGACACAGAACAGAACAAGACCAATTGTAGAATGCACCTCTGCCAGAAAAATAAATTATCTCAAAGTTCGAAGTTCATTTTCGCAGATACAGCAAATTTCATCACAAAATCGAGTAAGCATGTTGAATTATTGTCTGGCATGTTGGCCTCACCTGATGACTGGTTGCTGGACAAACTCCAGAATCAATATAGTTTGTCAGTTGGGTTCGACTTGCACAGGAACACAGCACTCTTCTTCCCTTTGGCCTACTCTTGCATCACCGCCTTTGTGGCCTCTCTGTTTCGTCCAATCTCGTATTGGTCGTCCACTCTTATGTTCAGCCACTCACTCTTACGTTCAGCCATGGGAGGTATTTTCTTGTTTAAAAATAAACTGCGGCATAATTCTTCGACAGTTTCGCACACCGTGAACTGAGTATATATATTTCCTCTCCGAATCAGAATTAGCCAGTATTATAACTCACAACCCAACCGTGCCCTATTTGCTGACATATTCGATTTATCTCTTTCCACAGACAGCTGACATAATACAGGTACAATAAATGTATTTCTCCGATAGAACTAGTTACCTTTACTAACTGATCGATAACAGACTGCTCTCGTTTAATGACAATTGAGCCCCTGCAGTGTGAACTATTAATCACTATCTTTAACTAAATGTCCAACACATGCACATACACGGTTGAGAATAGCCGTATATTCCATCATAGGGTAAAATAATTCCCCTTGCTGATAAATAAATAGATCAAACAAAATTCATTTCTTAGCTTATTATATCTCTTGTTAAAAATTCATCGGCATAAAGCATCCTACAGACCTAATAATTATCAATTCTTAGCATACATGATTCATATACCTGTTAAGACAAATCAATTCAAACACTTACCTCAAGACTCATATCAACCAAAAATTACGTATGAAATTACATCCCTGGTTACATGCCTCTCAACTACACGTTCCTTGTTCAAACTTTAAGAGGGATCTTGTCCACCGCTCCGAGTCAAGAACTTTTCTTCCGACTATCTGTTCTGTAATTCAATTTTAAAACACGAGATTTCGCTGGGGAAACACAACCCCACACCATTAACTTACTCAATCATAACTCGGGTTTATTCAACCGCTAATATTAACACATACCCCTCCTGAGCTAGAAAATTTTACGTTTTTCTTTCCGCTTCCCTTAATATACCGATCTCAGCAAAGTTTCAACTTACGACAAATATTTCAGCAGGTACAAATGCTGCTTCTGCGGCATTTCAACCTTTGGCATATCGAAACAAAACATATTCTTCACCCTTGTCCAGTTTCGCCTTATGTAGTTATAAAACATAATGTCATTAAGATTCAATCAAGTTCCTAAAAGATTAAATGTGCCATGGATTTAATCTGATGCAAAATAGCACATTTCAATTACAGCAATTTATAATTGCTATGATACAATGACATCTGCAAAATTCACAGTTACACAGTTAATGAACCAGACCAACCAACAAAGGTTCAAGCCCTCTACATACTGCAGTTTTCTTTCATTATACTATATTCCTGAATCAATTTCAAAAGCCATGATTTCAATTATGGTGGAGGACATCGTTTAAATGAGTGGTGGGGAGAGATTGTTGATTATTTTATAGTTATGTCCAAATTAGATAGAAATAGATGCTTTGAACGTTTTAATATAATGTTCATCTGTAGTTCTAATAGTGCCCCAGTTGCAATTATTGTTATTCTCCTTTTTGGGTTATACCTCATTAGTCGATTATGCAACCTTATGCCAGGATTAGCTATTAACAGAAAATAAAATGATATAAACAAAATGCAAACTTCTGGTTTTTGCAAACACAACCCTTATAGGGATTTGTTTTCAAACATTTTCTTTCAAAAGGCATTTATCAATAATACTCTCAAATAAACGTACACCTCTAAAGAAAACCTTTTCTGATTTGCAGCTTGTGAAAATAATTTTAAAAAATACTATGTTTTCCATATTTTTAATAAGAATTGCAACATGATCAGCATATAAGATTTACAACACATATGAAAATTTACACCAACAGTCAAACCATCATTACGTGTCACGTCTATTATTAAACCACTCATCTGAAATATCCACTTTTTCAAGGTTGATTAAAACAGATTTGACTATATTTACTAACTTTACATCAGTTGTTTTTAAATTTAAAAAGACACTCCACCCTCTCTCTAAAATGGAATAAAGCCCCCTCCCCCGAAGAACATAAAAAAAAATAAAAACACCTCCAATTCAGTTGCTTTGTTCCTACTAGGAGACAGTGGGATTGAAACCAAACTCATCAGTACATAACATTTTTGTTGCTCAAATACGTCTTTTTGTTACTTGCCTGTAATTTTAAAATATAAAGAAAAATTAAAGATCTTCTTGCCCACTTTGTATGGTGGATCCATGACTCTTTTTAATCATAAGAAATGTTTGATTTTTTTAAATATTAAAATCAACAATTTTAACTGTTTTTCATTGCAAATCTCTTCTTTCTAGACTATAATAAAAGTGGCCATAATACATGCTTTATGCTGAACAAAAATGAAAAGGAGATAAAACTTCAGTAAAAGTCGCCAACATTCCAGTTTATGAGCAATATACAAACTGTACTCCTAATACACAGATAAGAGTAAGCATTTCTCACATTCCTATATTGCATGTAATATTATTTTTCTGTAAGCTGAAGGAGTGCGTCTCTTTTATCATATAATATTTAAATTACATTCTGATGGTGCAATGACGCTTTTGTCTTGTTTGCATGACATCATATACATTCTGATTTTCTATTATTCCATTGCTTTAATTTCATTAGTTATCAAATCTGTTTGCATTGTAACCAAATTTCCATATTTACACTGAAATTTTCATTATAAATCCAACATTATACACTTTAAAAATCCAAACATGTTTAATGTACATTCTTTTCCTTTTCATGCTTTATCTGTACTTACTGGTCACCATTTTGTTATAACCTGCGCTTAGTAACCAGCAATGTGAGTAAAATAATCCTCCATGATGTCCGATACTGTTTAAAAAATTTCCACTCAGGATCAGAAGTTTGCCTGGTGTCTGATGCAAAATTATGACCATTGAGTGGGATTTTCCTATCCAACTCAGACACATACGAAGGCTTCTAGTAATCCAACATGTACTCTGAAATGTACAAAATGCTGCACATGATTTAAAATGAAAACAAAATTTAGATGAAGCTGAGACAATCATCAATAAAAACAAATATAATTAAATGAGACCTTACATTTTAATACCGGTCTAGTCTTGTTGAACTGCCATCTGTTCCATCAGAAAAAAGAAAAGACATGACCATGTGGACTAGATGCCACTGGTAATATTGTGCAAAGGCCAATTTCTATGTCAATAAAAATAGGACAAACACACATAATGCCCGTCCTGTCAGTGTTCAAGATGACTTTGACCATTTCATCCTGGAACTGTCTAGCTTTTTTTGTCACATCAATGGCAATACACCTTTAAAGTCTGCTGATGGTATACTTAATAGAAGTCATTGCACAAGTTTTCCCTTTCTCCGACTAGTGACCTTGACTTTCATTACAAGTTTTAGTGAGGCTGTGGCAATTAATAATAGAGCTATTGCATGGAAACTATCTCAGATCATCGTCACCATAACCATAGACAGAAAACTCATAGACTCACGACTGAAAGGGTGCAGGTTTGAATCCTACTACACGACCAGTCTGTTTCAGCTACTGTAATGTGTCCTTGGGCAAGGCACTTTACTACGATTGCTTCAGTACTAAATAACCTACTTGTGTTGCTGTGCTGTAAAACAGTGAACCAAACCAGAACTATGACCACAGACCTTTCCACTCCTAAATCAATAAGCTTTTCCATAAAGCAACCAGTCTTTAAAATCTGGCAATGGTATTTCAAACAGAACAGATTTTATTGCATGGAAATAATTTTCCTACAGTCAATCACAGTGACCTTGATCTCTTACCTTATGACCACCAAATTAAAAGGGTCTTGTACATGGAATCCAACCATGTGAAGGTTGAGTGTATCTTAAGCACAACTTGCATTGCTACGCAGGAACCAAATTGGTAAAGTATGTACAGAAATACACTCCACTTTATGACTGGCATAAAAAAATGTGTCGTAATTAGGTAAATTTGGGCGAAGATAAACTGGCTTAAACTTACAATCTCCAAGATAGACAAATAAACACTTGATAAATTATCAAATTTGTATTACATGTAAATTCAGTAAGGCAATGAGAAATTATTAGACGTAACCAAATTTTAAGGTATAAACAAGAAGCCTATGTGTGATTAAGTCTGCCCACCAAGCTGACATCTACTTAACAAGGCCCACCCGGGATTAAGTCAACCCACCAAGCTGACATCTACTTGACAAGGCCAATCTGGGATTAAGTCTGCCCACCAAGCTGACATCTATTTAACAAGGCCCATCTGGGATTAAGTCAATCCACCGAGCTGTCATCTACTTAATAACCAAGTGCAGGTGGCGCAAATTCTAAGTCAGCTGGATAATTTCTGAAGAAGCTTCCACACATTATTAATTTCAAGGTTTCTCTATTTTCTAAACCATTACCAGTGTTTGACAGCAAATTGACTTCCTTTGCCTTGTACTGAAAGTCCTTAATGCCAGCAGGTTTTTGGTCAAAATTGCTCAGTCTGTTGCACAGTTTTTGCAATAAGGTTGTTTAAATTTTATAAAGAGCAGCTATTTTTTGATAGCAGATTGCCAACATATGAGAGCTCTTCACAACAAAATTTTCTGCCTAATCTGGTCAATTTTGTTAAAGTATTGTTTTTTACCTTCACTTTTCTTTTAACAGAAGTCTTATTTAGTGATGAATCAATACTGCTTGCAAATATTTTAAAGGCTTTCAATCTAGGATGCTTTCTATCACTATTCAAGTTATGTTAAGCAGTGTCTGAAAATAAGCCATTTCAAAGTTTTATTCTTTTCTTTTCAGTAATGGTCACCACATCTGATGGTGGATTGGTATCATTAGAATGAACCTGAAAGCCCATCATACCAGGATTATTTCTGCAAACCTACCAAATTCTGGTCAGCAGTTTTTGAAATGTTGTTCCAAAATTTTCTATTTGTAGCAATGGATGCCACATTTGATAGCATATTGTCATTTGTACATGCCTGAAAGTCTAAAAAAACAAATGTTTCCTGTAAACTTTTGGTCAAATTTTTTGTAGTAGTTAGTTTCTTAAATGTTGTTTAAAGGTTTTTCTATTTTTAGCAACAGTGGCCATATTTGATGGCAGATTAGCATCCTTTACATAAACAGGAAAGTCATACATGCCTGGCTGCTCTAATTTGCTTGAAATGTGTCCAGTGGTTTATGAGAAGTTTAAGATAACAAATGTTGATGACAATACATGCAGGACACGGGGCCATACCAAAACCTCGGGCAAGTTCAAAACAGGCCAGACATTTATAATGCATGCATATGCAGCAAGACTGACATGGGTAAAGCTTTATGACTTCACCATGAAATATGGCACAACACAAAAATGTTGAATAAACCTAACAGCTTGATTAATGGATATAAATTGAACCATGTTACAGGAGTATTCACAAAATGAAAAGGTTTATAAACAATTTATGTATCGATATTATAAAGTGGTTTAACAAACATACATCAAACAATATGCATTGAACTTCATTACTATTGTTAAAATATCTAACTGCTATTACTAATTAAGATAGATCTGATGATACAAATGACAATAATAAAACTCATTAACTTTAACTAACCTACATACTGTACATCTTAAATTGTACAATCTAAACACAGTACACCTCCCATGATAAGAAAAAGGGGTTGCCAAATAAAGTTGCCATAAAGAAGTTTATCCAGTTACACTATGTCAACATTCTCTACCATTATATTTTCACTCAGAAATATGTTTATTGAAAAGTCAACAGAACTGTATTTCACTGTTCTGTGTAGACCAAATACTGAAAACTGGAAAATTGTGACGACTTAGGATAACAATATTTTCTCAAATTGCATTTTTTTTGTGGCAAATATTTGTTTTTTTGACATTGTTAACATTTTTGGTTAATATTAGTATCTTACATGCATGTCCGTATCATATTCAATCATAATGACACTGTCCATGGGAGGGGCCCCCGAGTGGCCTAAAGCGCTCACCGTTACGGATCATGGCTATCTCACCTCTGTCTGCGTGGGTTCGAATCTCGGGCTTGGCCAATGTGGGTATGTGAGGAAGCTTGCAGGTAGCTTCTTGTGGGTCGGTGGTTCTTTCCGGGGTTTTCCCGGATTCTTCCTCCACCATTAATACTGTCCGCTATGTATAGCCTATCTTGTGCTTAAAAATGGCGTTAAACCCTATAACAACAACAACTGTCCATGGGAGCTATGGAGTATACCACCTAATAATGAAGTACGTAAGACATAATTTATATAAAATGGATCAATGACCATCCTTTATAGCTGGAACAATTTTAAAATGAAGGGGAGGGGGTGCTGCAATACTTATCTCAATTACAAAAACAACATACAGAGACCAATCAAAACAAAATATACCACAGCAAGCAGAGACATCAACAGATGACACAAGACTGATAAATCTGTCTTGTATAACATTTATATTCTAAAAAAGAACTATAAAGATATCTATTTATGCATTACACAGTCCAGGATACCGTAAGATAGTAATGCACAACAGTACATGTGTGACCAATTATATACAGGCTATGTAACAAACATATTCAATATCAACAGACTGTAAAGGAGAATTCTGAACGCACAAATCCTGAGCAGTTTATGTTCATCCTATTACACTGTGCTAATATATTGTTGTTGAGTGCAGTTTAGTGCAGTGTGTATGCCTGTCATGGTTATGTTACATCAGATGACTAGTATTTAAACCCAAAAGCACTGGTTCAATACTGTATGTGCTGTACAAATAAAAAGAGTCTGGTCATGTTACACTTGCCAAGGTGTATGATGTTGCCAGATGTAGTTAAACAATAGACACACAACTGTAACTTATCTGGTCATGGGGTGAGGTGGGGTGGGGCTTACTGTATATTTTTGCATGTTCTAATTATTACCAATCCAAGTTATAATACATACGAGGTTTTTGATTTGCATTTTTTGACTGCATGCATGTGATTAGTGATTTAAGAGGCATTTCAGCACCTTGTCATCATATTCCCAGTGAGGGACTGACCATTTCACCATTTACTGTGGATAGGAAGGGGGGAAGTGGCATGAAAATATTTTAGAAAATTTCAGTCTGAAATAAATAATCTTCCTCTCATCTGTATTAGAAAAACCCCACTTATTACATCCATTTGTTGAAGAAAAAATCTATCTTAAGGTAAAAGAAAATACATAGTTTGGTTCAAAAGAAAATCCCACCCTGCTCCCCTTTCCCCTCAAATGGTTTCTCCCTAACAATCTCTTCTGTCTGGTATGCTGATGTTCACTTCTTGTTTACAAAGATGAATGCATATGGCTAAATTATATTCAACATCAAAGTTACAGAATGGGGTATTTTTGAAGATTACTCTTTTGTGAATTCACTTTCAAATTCAAACAATTTCTAGGAGTCTGCCTAAAATCAAGCTGGAGTCTAGCAAGTCACAGGTGCTATAGTTGCTCTGTGATAAAAGCATTGGATATGTGACCAAAGGGTGCAGGTTCAATTGCCACTATCATATCAACCTAAGCAGTTACCATGGTGTCTTTGGGCACAATACTTTGTTCTACTTGCCATGGAGTGATATAACAAGAGTGCTGCTGTCTTTTAAAACACCAAAGGTGGCACTCACCAGTTATTATGTACTTTTGAGAGAGTGATGTATGTAAGGTGAAGTTGTTTGCATTTAAAATATGCACAGTGGTGAGAATGTTGGCATACCTTTATGCTACTTTCACGTAACGTGGCTGACATTTCTTTGGATATTGTACTTTTGGAAATTGTAAATGATCTTAGCACACTGCTAACTAAAATGACTGCTCCCTTGTGCTCCAAAACTGAACCTGAATTTGTCTAAAGTACACTATCCTTGGCAGCTATTAAAATAGGGAAAATGAATTTTGCCAGACTAGACAATACCAGCTTCTGAAAGTGCAATGAATGAATGACCAAATATATAATATGTAAAAAAAGTTATTGGCTCTTTTTTTTACAATTTACCTCTGAAGTTCAGGAAGTGAAAATTACCAAGTGGAGCTAGCACTCTTTTGACAGGTGCACATCTGGAGTGAGGCCAAGCTGTATACTCTATAACCCATATTACACCCATCAATCATACACCAAAATAAAGGGAATTAAAGGTTCTTTGAACAATACCTAAGATATACAAAGTCTTTTTTAAATAGCCACTATAACTAGTGAGGAAACCAGGGGAAATTCTTTTTCTTTAAAATTCTAACCCTATGCTAAATACGAAACTGTAGAGCGCCACCAAAAGTCAAGCCAAACAAGTCACAGTATCATGTAACATGGACCTGACCACATCTGCAACACCTGAAGAGATATCCGGAGCCCAGTAAAGAAGCTCAATTTTTGACTAATGAGAGCTCCATAGCCCTGTTAAGAAGCACGATTTTCACCAAAGAAGCCCACCAGCACATTTATGCAGCATGATTTTCATCAAAGAAGCCTACTAGCACATTTTAAGAAGCAAGATTTTCAGTAAAGTGAGCTACATCGCCCAGTAAAGAAGCATGATTACCACTAAAAAGACATCCAAAGCCCAGTTAAAAAACATGCTATTCACTAAAGAGAGTTCCATAGCCTAGTTAAGAAGCATGATTTTCACTAAGGAGAGCTCCACAGTCCAGTTAAGAAGCATGATTTTCACTAAGGAGAGCTCCACAGTCCAGTTAAGGCTACTACAAGATGTCAAAGACTTTGTATTTATTTTCTCTTCACATGGCAACTATAACAATAATTTGGGAAAGGAAAAGGGTAGGTCACGAAGTTACCAGTTTCTGATAAATACATGTACTTTGCTGGAAAATGAAATGAAGCAGCCTACGAGGTTATTTCCCTTGCAGTCTGATTGGCTACTACAGTACACAAAATATGAACTGACCATGCCATAAGCATGCTGGTGAAGTGATGCAGAGTGTAGTTCAGTGACAGTATAATTCAGCAGATTTATTAACTTTACTAATTGGGTGCTAATTCAACTGGAGTTTATAGTCAAAAATTGGGGCCAGTTCATGAAATATATTGTGTATCTGATTTCATCATCAAAGGTATCTTAGCAGGTGATAACCTAGAATGCTGAATATCTGTCACAGGTTTAATAGTGACACCAGTGAACACAGACTTAACTTTACCTGCAACCTGTATGTTATATTGCAAAGTGGAATCTAATTGACTGCTGGTTACTATGTCGTTACTGTACTAGCTCTGAAAAACAGGACCTGGACATATTTGCAAACTATGGAGTTTGGATAACTGATAAATTTTTAAAAAACAAAAAGTTGTGTATCCTAGTTTTATGGTGTCCATCTAAATAACATAAACTGAACAATGCTTACACTGTTCAAAATGCTGAATGAATCTGTTGGATAAACAGGTCCAGTTCTGAAAGATTTTCACCAAACTACGATCAATTAGCATTTAAAATATTATCGTAAAGTGACTTGCTGGATAATAAGGTTGAACAAATTCTTGGGCTACAGTGTATGATGATCATAAATAACATTCTTAGTGAAGATACAAACTTGATCGACATGACTCATAATTATGTAAAAAAAAACATAGCGAACAATGCAAAACCCATAAAAGACAAGTCTATATTAATATACTGTATTCTCACCAAACTGCACTGGCACATGTTGAATGGTTGGTGCATTATGTTGGCTACACCCAACTCCATAAATCAAAGTATTGGAAATACTGATGACAGAAATGCAGCCCAATATACAGAATTAAAGTGATGAAACATAATTTGAGAAAAATGGACAATCAGATTCCTTTTCATGACCATAAGCAAAATATCAGTATTCCTCTAAAAACAGTAACCTTTTTATGTTTAAGTCTTTACTTCTTTTTACATTAACAGAAATTAGGTTTTTAAATTAAAAATAAATCTGATCTAAATCAAGGGAGGTAAACCACTGAGAATACTGATTTCATCTTATGATTAAATTAGATTTGTCACTTCACATACCTCAACTCACTTTTTCAAAAGGCCCATAGAGCCCACTGTTGAAAAGTACCCATTAGAAAACAAGCATTTCTTAGTAACTAACAGAAGTCACCATGCTATAGGCTTGAGAAGGATAAATCCATCCAAGCCAAAAATGGACTGGGAAAGAAGAAACTTTTGGAAGTAGAACTGCTGACAGAGATTGTTTACAAGCAATCTATTCAAGAACTGAAAATGTATAGAGTAAATTCCATAACCCACCATATTTTAAAAAAGGAAAAAATTTCCAAATATAGGATGGATTTAATGAAGAAATAAAGTTAGGGGTCGAAACTTTTATGCATAATTTTGGTGCATTTGGTTCATTTTTGACATTATGTTTTAAAAATAAACACAAATCTTGCAAACTGCAAACCCAGAATGGATCTGATGAGGTTTGAACAAACAGATGTAAAACATGATTACTGTTTGGCTACCAGGTCTCAATGCAGGAACCAAAACCAAAAGAGAGTAAAACATCGTGTTTTTTCTGGACCCACTGGGTGAGAATGATTTGTCTGGAAAATGGATCTCTCTGAAACTTATTAAATACATTTTGAATTCATCAAGGATTTAAATTTTCAGATTATATGGTTATAATAAGTGCAAACTATATCAAGTGTTCAGAGTGCTGAGGTTCCTGCATGTGAACCCATGTGTTCTATCAGATGTTTACTCTGTATAAATGGCTGATTGCAGATCCCACACACAAATTTGTCCACAGTATGTACTGGCATATGATTCTCCAATTCTAATGATGTCTGGAAAGAATTGTTACAAAGTCCACAATAAAACACTTCATTCTCTTCAGAATCTGCAATTTTTATTCTGTGAACTGTAGTTATGTGTGTCTTTAGATCATTATCTGTATCAAATATTTGCTTGCAAACACCACAGACAAACTCTTCTGCTTGTTCTCGTGATGAACTAACTGGATTATTTGGTGACCTATGTGCACAATGAAAATGAATTTTGAGGAGCTCTTCTTTAACAAAAGGCATCTTACACAGTCCACAGACAAATTCCTCTGCTTTTTTCACTCGACTAACAATAGCTTTCAGTTTACTTGAAAGGGTGTGCACAACTTCATGCTTTCTTAGCTCATCAGCCGTACGAAGTTTGGTACTGCAGATGGAACACTTAAAATCAGAACTAGGGATGCTCAGTTTTCTTCTAGATTCTTGCTGTGATTTCTGTGACTTTTTTGATAATGATTTCTGACTTGGTCCAGTCTTTTTATCTGGCAACTGGTTCACTATTGCTTGATGTTTGTTTTTAAATTTATCTCTTAGGGCTTGTAATACTTTGGCTGTAGGGCTAGGTGATGGCAAAGCTGTGGCTGAGTTCTGGATAGTCGAAGGACTTTTCGATGTTGAAGAGTTTGTTTTTCCATGGCTGAAAAGACTTGTAGAAACTATTAAAGAGCTTCTGTTTGGAACGGGTGATCCAACAACTGATACAGAACCAGTCCCTGTAGTCTTAGATATACTCACTTCACCAGAAGAAACACAATCATCTCTAGTCAGTATATTTGTAAACCAGCACAAATCCGAAGAGGTCTCTGAATTATTACTACTCCCACCCTGAATTCTGACATCAGGTGTCACTCTTACAGTAATTGGAGGTAAATCTGAGCTATGTGAAATATGATTTGTGAACTGTCGGTCATGATCCAAAACTTGGTTTGTTCCTCTTGTAAGACTTACATCCACAGATATAGATGAATCTGTAGTTTGCAAATTATTGCTCATCCATGTCGGTTTCAAGTTCAGAGATCGATTACTTGTCCCAAGAGAATCAATGATCTCTTGTTTTATTCTTGGAAAAGCTACAGTCTCTTGAGTTGACCAAGAATTATTTATTGCCACGTCCGCTGGAAGTTTTACATTGTTCTCCTGTATAACAGCATTTGTTTGCAAGTTTAACCTGGATGTTGTCTTAGTAGCCATGTCCTGAGTAACAGAGGCTGGAATTGTTTGACTATCTGATGTTTGTTTCACTGATGTTTTGTTTTTAAGTAAAATGCTTAAAGGTTTGGAACCTGGAGAATTCATGTTGGGTTTAACTTCTGTACTAGTTAGGTTCTTGTTGGTTTCTGGACTGGATTCATGGTTATCTGGATTAGATGAATTATTCATCAGAACTGCTGGAATAATCTGGCTCTGTAAACCAGGTGAAATTATTTGGGTCTTCATCATTGGAGATTTTGGGCCTGATGAATTTTCTTGTGGCATAGGCCTGCATAAGTTAGATTTAGCCAAAGGTTCATCCAATTCCTCAGTTTCTGATGATAATTTCAATTCTTCAGGCCCTGTTAAGTGGTTTAAAAGGTGAAGTTTCAGATTACTAACATCTGGAAAAGTCCTTCTGCACTTGCCACATACATATTTATTATTAGAAGCAGAAATATTTTCTTGTCCTTTTTTTTTTTCTTGTTCAAGTGAATTGACTACTTGGCAGAGTTGTTTCTCACTACACATTTTTGCCTGGCTGGAAGACATAGGCCTAAGCAAGGGATCTTTCGCACATCTCTGACCCAGTGAACTTGATCCATCATCATGTACCTTATGAGCAGCAGATGACCACAATTTTATATCGTCTTCTCTCAACCTTTCAAGGATGACTTTTGTCTTAAGTGGAGAAAAGGATAACCATGATGCCAGTTCTGGTACTGTCAACCTCTTGACAACAACTGATGGGCACAATTTTCGGTGATGTTTAATTTCTACTGAAGAAAACGAAGCTCTACACACATCACAAACAAATACTTTACATGTCTTTTTTGTGGCACTATCGCTTTCCATAAACTTTTCTACAGCTGTTGTCATTTTAACATAATCTTCCTTCCGTTTCAGAGCACTTTCTGTTTTCCTTGCACTGGTTGACTTCTCTCTCTCTTTTTCCAGTTTTTCAGTCATAATATTTGCATTGATGACACTACCTTCCTGAGAAACACTTCTCAATCCATCTTCTTTATCAGCAGGACAAACTGAATCTCTTTTATTGCCTGCACTGGTCAATTCCTCAACCACCATTTCCAGTTTTCCCTCTTTTTCATTGTAACTAATTTTCATAATAGATGAAGTATTGTGATCAGCAGAGACACAACTACTCTCATCAAAACTGCTTCCTCCAGAAAAGCCAGACATACCATTTTCTCCCCCAAATATTCTCTCATCACCAGAACCAGCCACATCTCCTGTTTTGATAAATTTCTCTCTCTTGTTTTCTGGTTCTTCATTAGTCTTTTGAACATTAACGGAGCTAATTTCATTCCTATCCATACCATTTTCTCGAGAAACAATTCTCAATCCACCATCATTCTCTTCTAAAAATGTTTTCTTACCAGCAGAACCACAAGAATCTTCTCTTTTTTTTATAATAACCAACTTATCTTCCTCCTTTTCCAGATTTCCCTCCTTTTCATCATGGCATTCTTTTGGAACAGACCCCTTAATAATGTCTGTTGAGCTAACACTGCTCCCATCGACACTGCTTTCTCTTGAAACACTTATTCCATCATCATTTTCTAGCCTAGTTTTTTTCTCAACAGAACTTTCTGAATCTCCTTTGGGATTCTCTCCTTTCCTTTTAAAAGTTATGCGATCTCCCTGAATTTCCTTGCCAGCATCAGGAATGCCTTTATAAAAATAATCCACGGTGGACTTGTACCTTGCCAGCAATGGATTAGTTCCTGGCTTTTTATCAGACATGTTTTTCTTTCAATTGGTTGTCTTTTTTAAGAAATGCCTTCAACCTTATCCAAATTTAGAGTTGGCTTCATTCAGTTATTGACTTTTTCTGGAGTTCTTTCTTGATGGTACAAACTTTACCGATTTGTTCTCGCCTATTCTGAGACCATTCTGAAAAGAGAAAAATCAAGCTCTTATGAAGAAAGCAACCTGTTTACTCCAAAGATTTTGATTGTACTGTCAACGTTTTTGGAAATATTTTACACTGACTGTGTTTGTAGTTATCTCTGCAAGTTTTACACATCAAACAGCAATGGCTACCACTGGAGCAAACATACCTTCAAACTCCCCCACCCCTAATCTGTTCTTCATTGGTTTTAATAGCATTCTTAACCTAATATTGACTGTATCATGCTATGGAAATTTGAGCCAAGTGCCCTTCCCCATGGATACACCAATGCAGAAACTTAAAATGTTGGTCTTTGACCTGACCCATGAAGATTGAGCACCCTAAAATACATTACAAACTAAGCAAGTTTCATCTCTTAATGTCAACTGGCTACATGTATAATGCTTCTGACTGGATAAGAAAGAATGACGGATAAATGTACAATACTGACAATTTAATATGAAGGTAGGACCCCTAATGAGGTATGCAGCATACCCACCTGCAAACAATGATGTACAAATATACCAAGTTTAACCCCTTAATCTCTAATGGCTCTTAAATTACAAAGAAAGTGTGATAGAAAACTTAAAATATTTACCCATTACTATGACCTGAAGATAATAACTCACATAAATAGTATATGTGACACTGTATAACTGTATGTGTGTGTGTGATTTGGTTTTGTAACATAGCTTTAACAATTTTTCAGTCATATCACTACGAAGTCTCCAGTGTTGCAGCTTATAGTGATGTCAAGCACTGAGGTATCATGCTGCAGACATTTAGCATCATGTACCACCCAATCACATTATCCTGACACCCGGCCGACCAGTTACAGAGTGGAATGGAAAGTGAAGGAAAACTTGAAATATTAGTTGTGATGCTCACCTTACAGACAATTGTTTGTTTTTCTGTGTTTTAAACCATTTTTCAGCACATGATAGACTATACATATCAGGGTAACCGGACAATTCGGTGCCGGACAATTCGGCGCAGACAATTCGGCGCAGGGCAATTCGGAGCGGACAATTCGGGACCAAAAAACGGGTAATTCGGGTCGGACAATTCGGAGCAAAAGCACGCCGACATGCACTCTGTGAAAGATGTAAATAACAAAAAACATCACTTTTAAAATAGTTTTCTGAGTACTTAGCATATAGTTCTTCTATGTAAGACCAAATATTACAAATAATAAGAAATAATAATTGTAATTTTAACATGTTCAAATGGTTCAACTAACATTTACTGAGTTAATTACTCTAAATGCTAATGTTGTATGCGATCCCTTTGTCTTTGGAAAATAATCGGCAGTCAGTTAAAGTTAATTATAATTATTTCATCTGAAAACATGAAAGTAAATTTTTTTTTTTATCGCGGGCTACAGTTAGTTAGAATTGGAATGCGAATAATGGTCTTGGCTTTGGATTATTGAATACCACACACATTGTTTACTTTAACTTAATTTATACCTGCGCGGTTTTGTCGCGCGTCCTTTTGTCGAGGTTGTTTTGCATTGCGCTCTTATGTCGGCACGCTTTTGTCCGTGCGCTTTTGTTATGGAGCCACTAGTTAACAATACGGAATTAAGGTGGGATATAAAATGTGGAAAATAGTTATCATATGTGTGGCAGCTTGAGACAAAATTTGAACAAACAAATGCATACCCCTTTTAGGCATTATTAGTTATCACCGAAAAGGGCGAGGTTTATTTGTCAATCAATTACGGTATTATAGTTCTATTAAACATGATTAATAAGAAAATGCGTTTAAATTTCAAATAGATATGTTTTAAATATCCTGCTCCCATTTGTCCGCTCCGAAATGTCCGCGCCGAATTGTCCTGCTCCGAATTGCCCTAGCACCACATATCAGACAGAATATTTGGTGAAGGAAGAACCAGAGAAAACCCTGACCACTGACTGGTAAGTTTTCTCACATACCCATGTCAGCTGAACCCACGTGAACAGAGGCAAGATGTGTGAGGGACCTGGAAAAGGAGAGCACTTCAGACCACTCGGCCACCCAATGCCCCGCAAACACAATATACTCAATTTAGTTATGTGACGGTCCTTCTGATTATTAAGTGTAAGTATACAAAGTCTTGTTCTTCAAATAGCTTGACAGTTGTGGAGTGAAAGGCTTTTAAATAATGAGCTGTGACCTGTGCTTTGAAGACAGTACCCCAATTTATAAAGTTTCATCCGTTAAAATTGAATGGTTTGAATGTTGTGTCACTGTGTGTTTGTGTGTGTGTGTGTGTGTGTGTGTGTGTGTGTGTGTGTGTGTGTGTGTGTGTGTGTGTGTGTGTGTGTGTGTGTGTGTGATTTAGATTTTTAACGTCGCTTTAAAAAAAATTCAGTCATATCGCTACAATGTCTGCAGTGTGGTAGTTTATAGTGATGTCTAGCACTGGGGCACCTTGCCGCAAACATGTAGCATGATGTCCGACCCAGTCACATTATTCTGACAACCCACAACCTCCTGCATCCTAGGTGGATGCTCTAACCACTAGGCCACCCGAGTGGTTCATGGGGGGGGGGAAGGGGAATTAAAACAGTGAGCTTTAAATAGACCTTAAAGACCCCTAATAAACAGCAGGCATCACATGTTTTATATAAGGCTTCATTCCTAAAACTCAAAGGGGATTTAAAGTTAAAGTGCAGAGGCAAAAGCATCTTTGCTATCCAATGTTCCGGTATGATAACCCTATATACGCCTTGCTGAATTGAACAGATATACTGCTGCTCTTTCCTCGCGACATCTACTGGATTTCATGAATTGCCTCCCTTAGTATGTAATGCCAACTAACCAACAGCGTGGTATATTGTACAATGGCCGAAAATGGTGGAGGCAATTGACCAAAAAGGATGCTTTGTAAGTTTAACACAGAAAGTATGACTGTACCAGAGGGAAGACATTACACGTGTACTGGAGTGAAAGGTATTTGTGCAAACACAGACTGGCACTGGAAAACTGCTTATTTATCGGTCCATTCCAGTTGTGTGCTCCCCTTGTCTCAATCATATAGGCTAAAGCTGTACCGATTAATTGGCCATACTCATACTTGGGCCGATTACTGGAACAATCAGTATCAGCAGAAATAATCAGTACCGATGTAAACAAATTTCCAAAATATAAATTCAATCGTAACATTCATCTTGACATGGCTTGAATTTTAAATCAGAATTAAATAGTGGAAATTAAGGAATAAACATTTGATTTGGGGGTTAACTAAAAGACAATATATTCTTAAAGTAAATACTTTTAACACACTTGCTGTGAACTACCACTGATTGTCTGCACACAATAAATTATCAGTACCATTCATGCACTCATCCCAATCACAGCAGCCAACCAGCCAATGAGGCCTCGTGTGGCTGTTGAACTTCCAGCATACATATTAGCAGATAGCTAGGCAGATTAGATATTGAGCGAAATTTTTTTCCAACTACTATAAAACTATGACTCACTATAGTTAATCTGTTCTTTAGCCAGTCCTGCAACGCTGCCAATCAACGAACAGCGGTCGCACACTGATGCAGCTGGACGCTGACATAAAAATATTATGCAGCAATGATATTGGCATACCAGTGCCAGCGACGTTACCTCTGGATACCCCAGCTGCTGAGCTGCTTCAGCATGCAACTTGCAGCGTGGTGCGTGCATCCATCCACGTGGACAACTTAGTAGTAACTTACTTGATTTAAAACATTGTTTCAAGAGCACGAATCAACTGGATTATTAATATTGACTAGCGATTGTAAACTATTAAATATACTACCAAGCCTATGCATAATGTCGAACTCAAAACACTCAAGTTTAGTCTGGAATTACTTCAAAGTAAATGCAATCGACAAATCCAAAGCAAACTGACCTTACACCAAACGACAGATCGCTCCGCCTACCAAATCACGTGACTTAACCTCCAACAAACATGCAGTATTTGGCAAAGAAATATGTTTCAGTTTAAGTGATATGTTTATTTAATGTGATTTGTATTATTCTCAAAAATATAAAATTACAAAGTTGCATTAATTATACTGCAGTAGACAATATTTATATATGTAGTTCAAGTTCGTACATTAATAACCTAAGTGTTTTATTTCAGTAAATAATAACAATCAATTGTTAAGCTGTTTAAGAACTTGTTCATATGAAAGGAAACTTGCTCCAAAAGATGCTGATGTATTTAGCATATAATGTTATCCTTGTTAATTTTATCTGACTTATGTTTATGCTGCCTTGGAAGTATATGAATTAAAAATTAATAACAAAATTATAAATAATTATACTGTTGTACATAATAATTTTAAGGTCTGCTATGTTTGTCAAATGGAATTTTGATCAATGATGTCTGTTGATGTTAACATGTAAATGCATGCTTAATATATCGGAAGATAATTATTTGAAACCATTATTTTGTATTTCTTTATTACTAATTACATTTTTGTATCCCCATCTCTCCTTCAAAACAATGAGAAAGTAAAACGTCACTCTAGTGTCTGAAAGATCAAGACGATAAATAATTAATTTTGGGACAAGCCAACATTAAAGTGTAAATTTTTAAAATAATGCAGTCTTGGGTTCAATGCTTCCTATACAAGAATAAATAATATATATCAAAGCCCGAAAGTTAGGGGGTTCTCCACCTATATTCTTGAAACGTTAATTTTTACATATTTTTCAAATCAACGGGACATACTTTTATGCAAACAAACACGTTGTAATTGCCATCAATTGTGTCTTTATTCAGCTGATCGTACACACGACAAGTCATTATCCATCAAAGTTTTGCCTATGTTTCGGGAAAGGAATACATCTAATTCCTCCATTTTGACAATCTGGATATTGACTCAGAATTACAAGACTTCTTTTCACTGTTATCGATCAAGAAATCAAGAAATCATTGCAAAGTTTGTAAATACTTATCATAATCAATTCATCATTGCTACAAGCAGCTTGTCGGAGGAAAATGGCGGACTTAAGCAATGCCTGGAGGTGTGTCTTATTTACGCTCGCTGACTGGTTAATTGATCCAGCGTAATTGACAAGTGGTGATAGGTCAATTGCACACTTTGCAAAGGGTGCATTTCAGAGGTGGAAAGGATTCTAAAAACTATATGACATCAAATCTTGTCCAGCACTTGCGCTGCAAGCACATCATCAAATATGGCGTTTCTAGCAGATAAAAAAGAAAAGGATGCTGCACAGTTAACCTCAGCAACTCCTCGGACTGTTGACGCCATGCTGGACCGGAAGCAGCCATTTGCATTTGATGACCTGAGAGCTATTAGTTGGTAAAGCTATTGCAGAGTTCATGGCAGTAGATGTGCAACCATTTTCCGTTGTTAAAGACATTGGATTTCGACGTCTGATGGCCAAGGCAGAACCGCGCTATAAAATTCCAAGTCGGAAGTACTTTTCCACATCTTTGATACCTGACATGCATAAGGCGATACAAAGCAAAATGCATGATTTAGTTTCTGCCCAATCTGACCTCTGATGCGTGGTCAGACCCATCCATCGGCGTAGCCTTGGTGAGTCTTACAGCACACTGGCTGATGGAAGACTTTCAGCGGAAACAGGTGATTTTAGCAGCAACGCCTCTCGATGAATCACACACAGGAGAATATTTGGCGAGCGAACTGGACAAATTATGCGAGGAATACAACATTCCCAAAACTCATGTCCATGTTCTCCTGCGTGATGGAGGTGCAAACAAGGTTAAAGCAATGCGTCTGGCTGAAATCGACAGCATAAGCTGGTTTGTACACACGCTGATGGCATTCTGTCGCAACAAGCTGTCAAAGATGTTTTGGCAATCTCACGATCCATAGTCATCAAGTTCTGGCACTCCATCCTGGCACAACAGCAGTTCAAAGAGCAGCAGGAAAATCTGGCATTGCCCATAAGAAACTTGTCCAGGATGTCCAGATTTTGCTGGAATTCTACACACAATATGTTGGTTTGTTATATGAACAAAAACAAGTCTTGGGGGCTTACGCTGCTACTCTATGACTGCCTAGCCTAACAGCCCAACAGTGGGTCTTGATTAACAATATTGTGGACACATTAGGCCCATTCGCAGACATTACCAAGGTAGTAAGTGATAGCCAAACATCAGTATCCATCATTCTTCATATGCTGAAAATGCTCCGAATGTTGCTGGCTCAAGAGCATGAATCGAGTCAAGGTATTCTGACAATGCGCCGTGATATGTTGACGTCACTGAACACACGCTTTGCTGATGTTGCCAGCAACAAGAAGCTTGTCTTGGCCACCATCTTGGATCCACAATTCAAACAATCACCTATTCAGTGAAGAATTACTTGTGACCAGATCCAAAGAATGGCTTAGAGCAGAATGCATCATAGTTGCATCAGCTGACAAGCAGGAGGAACTCCCGACCCAAAACTTAAACTGAAACAAATGCCACTGGACCATCAACGTCGCGTCTCTAGGATTTGTTTTTTGTGGCCTGTGATGAACCTGTCTGTACCATCAATGAAACAACCCACGTGGATGACACAGTTTTGACGCGATGCTTGAATTGTATCTGGCCAGCCCTCTGTTGCCACATGAAGAAGACATATATGGCTGGTGGAACGCTCACAGGTTTCAGGTCCCCTACTTTGCCAAATTAGCTAGACACTATTTGTCTGCACCAGCTTCAAGCATTCCGAGCGAGCAGCTTATTAGTGGCGCAGGCCAGATTTTTTTCAGATCATCGTGGATCGTTACTTGGCGAGAAGGGAGAAATGTTACTGTAGCTTAAATACAACCTACCTCAACTAGGCTTTCAGTATTAGCTGCAGCCAGCGTACAGTGACGTCTTACTTTAGTCTTAAAGCATGCGTATTATTAATTTTAATTATTATTGGGCCATCATTATTAATATTTTTTAGTTATTTATTGAAATCTAGTTATAGCGACCTGCATCACTGAACGTAAGTTAAAAGACTGCTTAATACATTTTCATTCATTTATATCTTGAATTGGCAAACCATAAGTTTGATCAGTGTTAGTTTTAAACTTTTTCAAGTTTTATGTTTGTGTGATCATTGTTTTCTATAAATAGCAATGTACTTCTTATCCGGTTTCTATTTGTTTTTGTACAGAAGTTCAAATTCACTTGCCGCATAAGCAACATTGTTATAACTCACACAGCAAAATACCTGCTTGCATTACACTAATAGGTTTATGTTTCTCAACCAGTCATTGTTATAAAACAAATAATAATGAAATAATCGGTCTCATAATCGGTATCGGCAATATTAATAATTGGCTATAAGCAGTATCTGCATAATCAGCAAAAAGTGACATTGGTACAGCTTTAATATTGGCACTGTTCAAATTTGAACAACCTAATTTTGATTGGATGGGGTGGCTTGCCACCACAGCTGATATGCCATTCAGGAGAAGTATCCAAAGAAAAATTTGCAAATGGTGTCAAATCAGCCATTTTGGAGGTTGGATCTGCATCATGTTAACATATGAACGATATATTACATAAAGATATACTGAAAATGTTTTGTGGAAACCCATGTTGATGCTGCCATACCTTCACAAGAAATAAGTGGCTATACAATTTTCAAGATGGCTACAATGACCATTTTGTTCGAGGTAAGATGAGACTATTTTATTCAGAAGTAACTGGATATAACAAAAAGCCTTTTAGTGAAAACCTCATGTTACTGTGAAAATCCAATCAGAAGAAGGAGAAATAACAAAATTTTCAAAATGGCCACAACAGTAACCATGGTGAAGGCATGAACAGCATAATTTTCATTTAGGACCAACTACATATAAGTCTATGAAGTTCAAATAAGGATTTTCTATTAAATTTATTTTTCAATCTTCCATATATGAAAACCCCATAATCAGTATCAGGGTTGGTGCAAGCTGTGAGTGAGCAATGTGCTTGCACAAGGAGCCATTTTCAGTGGGTTTTTTCTTCATATGAAAATCTTTATATCTGGTCATAACAAACTTTCTTTTCAGCAAATATTTTAATGCTGGGGGGAGGGGGCCACCAAATGTCTGTTGCTCACGGGGCACTGTATTGCCTTGCGTCATCCCTGTTTCTTGTCATAAATTTCTATTGTGTCATCTGTGAACAACAGCTTTAACAGCAGATGCTCAGAAAATTCTGCCGCTGCAATATACACAGAAAATATGTATCATTATAACAAAAGCATCCCAACACAGAGATTTTAGTGTAAGGAATTTTACATCAGGTTAGGGATCATTTAAGTTGGGGGGAGGGGGACCTGGAGCTGTCAGGGCCACAGTGGGCTACCAAGATGCCACATAGAGGAGATCTGCAGTGTTGGAGATCCTTTGGAGTTACTTTGAAAGGTGGGAAAGCATGAGGACTACACAACCCTCTCTGGACAAACTGTTTGCATGGATATTCCTCTTGTCCAGAATATGGCTGACTTGAAGAGTGATCTCCAAGGCTGCCCACAGGAAGTGCCATACTTCCACACGAAAAGAAGGAGCATGTTTACCTCCCTGATAACCGAGTTATGCTACTACAATATGTGGACCTTCCAATGGGAGGGTTTTACTCCTGATACGAGGGTGTGACTTCCATTCCTTAAGTCCTTCAATGAAATCCCCTGCATACTTAATATTATTTAATAAATCCTGGAACAGATATTTTTCTTTTTTTCACACCTTGTACTAAATGAAGTGTATTTATTGTGAAGACCCCTGTGGCCAAGTAACTGCAAACTGGTTTGTGTAGGGTGAGCATGAAACGTCAAATGCTAACTGGACAGATAATGATTTTAAAGTCATCACTGGATCATACTATGTGTCATCAGAATTAATTCAGAAAGGATCAAAGACATTAATGGATTATGGTTGGATTACTAAGAATCTTGAGCAGCATCAAAAATTAACATTATTTGGATTCTTTCAGCAGTGTAGATTTTGGTTTTGGCCTTTAAATTTTATTGAGATTGAACATACTACTGTGATCAAAATACAGTAATTTGGAAAGGATTAAAAATGTTAGTGGATAATAGTTGGATTAGTCACTACTATAGAGAGTAAGTGGCATAAAACAGATCAGCTTGGATTTGCTATTTAAAGTCTGTCAAAAGCTTAAAGTGTACATTATCTCCCAATGCTACAATGCCAAACTCTAAACAAGTGAAATATCGCATGAAATTCAACAAGTGTCTTTCAAACAAACTGACACTCTACTGTCTGAAAAGAATTTCCAAGAATTGAAGACAAGACCATTGCTTCCTTAAATAAAAGAGTGTTAAACCAATTCTATTATTCTTCAGCAACAACTGGATTTTCAAATGAGTTGCTGTGGTGGACCTACTGGATGTAAGCTGTGCACCATTTTCATTCAGGACAAGAATCCAATTAATGTTGTGACTTTCCATTTGGGGGTGGGGTGGGGAGATAAGATTTTCAAGACAGAAGCCATGGTGACTATCGGTACACAAGATATCAGATTGGTACCACTGTTATCTAATACCAACTAGAAGTACTGATAACAGGATTTCAAGATGACCATTGTGGCAGTCCTATTTGAAGATGGAATAGCACTATTTTCAGTTATGACTCACAGGTGGAAAGGTCATGCTCATTCAGGAATAGCAATAACAAGACTTGCAAGATGGCCACTGTGGTGACCAAACTGAACATCAGATCTGCTCCATTTTCACTTAGGACCAACTAGACAGCATAAGAAGTCATTTAGTCAAACAACATGTTGATATGACCATCTATTCAGGAGGAGCAGAGATAAGATGTTCAAGAGGGCCACTGTGCCTACCACACTGGATGTCTGAATGGCACCACTGCCCTTTAGGACCAACCCAACTATGGAATGAATGTGTATCATGGCAATCCTCCAAGTATTTTAGGAGGAGTAGTGATAACACACTTATGCTAACAGATGGATAGATGATGGACAACAGACTGTCCCATAAGCTCTTCTGTTCCATGGCCAGTAGAGCTAACAATGGACAGAAACTGAGAATTGCAATTTGGTTGAAATCAAGTTCAAAGAAACATGAATATACATTCTGCCATTCCTTTTAAGTAAATTTTAAGAACAACTTTCCACATTTTACCCAGATATCTTGAGTAGTTCTGGCAGGTAGTCAGCAACTTGAATTTACCCACAGGCACCAAAATTTTTTAACTTCTTAGCAGGATCAGTAGGGGTCCATTTCTATTCATAGGAAAATTCAGGATCACATAATCCAGGCAATGATATACTATGAAAGACTAAAAAATGCTTGTGCTACATAATGACAGCATAAAAGACAAGTTACTGTGAAATGACCACTGTGACAAGACAAAGTGCATATTTTAATTACAGACAAAGGAAATGTACTCTATAGTTATGTATATTTAATTAATATTGTGTGCTTGACCTTTGCCAATGACTGAAAGTAGAATTTTTGACCTACTTGACTTATTATTGTCACTGCTGAGAGTTGTGCTTACCTGATTTTTGTCATGTTGTTTACAAAAACTTAAGTCAACACCTGACCTTGTTTGGAAGTTAGTGAAGTTTTTCAAAAAATACTACTGCATCATAGGCAAATGACAGTCTGTATATAAAGAATGTGGTAAACAAATTATTCATTCCTGTTCAGTCTGTGGAATCATTTACCGTTGTGTTCACATATAATTTGAGAGGAATCATTCATTTAAATTATTCAATGGAATTACAAACTGCTCATTGACTTCCTGGACTAAAACACTACTTTGGGATCAATGTGAATTCATTCCAAGATATTCTGGATTATAGCATTATAAGACATCAAGACTTGGTAAATCAGCGCATTCATGATTACTGGTACAATATTGCATTCAACAACGTCATTGTAATTAATTCTTAACATTCTATACTTTTCGACTTGTGATTGGACATTTAGGATTATTTAGGATTTAATTCACAATAGCACAAGTTCCTCTTAAATTATCATTTTATAATTAAGAGAAATAAATTATTTGCTGATTGTACTAAACATGCTGGTTTCACTTTTCTTTCGGATATACAGTTATAGACCAAAAAGTCATAAGAATAGCTGTCATTTCTGTCCATTTGCATTATAAAAATCTGGTCAATGAGAATCTTCGTAATTTCAAGTTAAAACTCCTGATCAAATTTTGCAACTCTCCTAATTTGTCCTAAGCCGATATCTCTGTTTAAGTCACATGTACAACTCAAATATTGTCTGTGGCACTGTTGCCTTATGAGCTTAGCATGCCACTGCATGGCAAGAAGCATACCCACAAATTTCTAAGATGTATGTATGAAGAGGAGCTTCCACCTGGTACCAAAATCCCTTAAGAACTACAATCTCATTCTACAAGTGAGAAATTATTAAGAGCTGCAACCTTCTGCATTTTTTTGACACCAAATGGATTTGGAAACAGAAAGTTGGTGCCTCATCATTCTCCAACTGCCTACAGAATGGCAGGTATCTCTTCCTTTAATTAAGCTGTTTTAGACTAGTGAAAGATGGGGGTCTATAATGAAAGGATACCTAGATATGAAGCTGGCAGTCATCCTATAAGATGGAATGGACCTACACATCATCCGTGACACCTGAAAAAAAAGGCTAAAAACATTCCTTCTAACATGTTGGGAAAACAATGCAGGAGAAGGCATTTCTAAACACCTTGTCAAGTGAACAAAAGGGGAGTGAGCACTGAACTGGAGTTGCTTGTAAGACTACTGATGCAATGTCAATATATAAGGTCCCATAAGGCAGTTGCAAAGGGCCTGAACCTGCTGTCAGAGACCTGTGTTGTTGGTCCCTCAAATATTGTGATGCCAAAGCGGATGCGGCCTTCAATGAAGACCTTAAAAGGTTCTTGTTGTGGCCCAGCAAGAATTTTTGACATCTCCATGGCAGCATTCTTAATGAGGTGAACAACCTCTGCTACAAGCACCACTGACACAGAGTGCATGACATCTTCAATACAGCCTCCAACAAGCAGTGAAGTACCACTGCAGAGAATGATTCCATCTCAGGAGATTCAAGGAGGCAGCTGAAAAGAGATCAGCATGGGAGGCAATCATCACCAAAGTGCATGCCTTGTGCTCCAAATGATTTCCCCACTTGCAATACCCAGTCCAAGGGGTGGAGGCGAGGTTATGTGGGGGCTTAAGTCGCCAACCTGGAAAAGGAACTTGAGAGCAGGGGACAAACCAGTGGGTGACAGATACAAGGGGGGATAAATCATCCCTTCTGCTGCATGGCGAACTCATGGCTCCAGAAAAACTTTGGTTTAAGCTCCTGGACCTTTACAGAGTGAGGTAACAGAAAATCTGGACCAGATTATTCTCTCAAAAGTCTCTCCATATTGGAGAGAATCTTCTTGTACCAGAAGGCTTAGAACACAAGTCTTGGGGAAGGAGGTGGTAAACTCTGTTCACCACCCTATCAAATGTTCACACTACCTCCTCTTCCAAAAACCTAAGCCGACAGGTGGGAAGAGGCGGGAAACACCAATAGAGGGGGAGGAATCATTGCCACCAGTTTTTCTAAGAACTTACTGGAATCCACCATGATGCAAATAACATACATCATTCTGACTCCACTCCAAATGCGAGATATGATTGTCATTCAAAATATTTCTCTCCACAGAAAGACATCTAAAAATGGGCTTGCCATCATTCTAGATCTGTTTGGGGTGGGGACTAAACCAACCAGCAGTCCTGTTGGGCAAATATTATCAAAGAGCCTTTAATGATTGTCTAAATAGTCAGTTGTGCCTCCCCCTCCTTTATGACAGCTCATACTGGATGTGTTGGAGCAGGTTCTCTGCCACACACATCAAACCTATCTTGTAAACCAGGGAATGAATATTCATGGCACTATGGGGAGGGGGATGCCAATCCACTCCTACTGAATTAGTGGGTCACTGAAAAGAATATTACAATGTTAATCTGACTTGAGAACCCATATTTTTCATAAGCATGAATCAGAAACACACATTATTCTTAGTCCTTTTGGTTTTTTGTTCCCAGAGAAGTAGTAACCATATACAAATTTAGAGCCCTACCATCACCCCTCCCTATGTTTATTTCAGTCTTTGATAAATATTTAAATTTAATACTCCTGATGGGTGAAGTATTATAGAGATAATTTAGTAATTTAAGGTGGTGTGATATTTATATAAAATTAAGATACATTGATAGTTCTCTACATTCTCCTGATAAATTTAATAATCTGCAAGTCTAATGATAGAGGAATACATCTTTATTTACTTTTAGATTTAGGGACTGTTAATTCCTGTTAAATATGGCGTTATCTGCAGCCAAGGCATTAAGGTACAGTGCTGGCTGTGCAGCCACGGCATTAAGTTACAGTGCTGGCTGTGCAGCCACAGCATTAAGGTACAGTGCTGGCTGTGCAGCCACGGCATTAAGGTACCGTGCTGGCTGTGCAGCCATGGCATTAAGGTACAGTGCTGGCTGTGCAGCCACAGCATTAAGGTACAGTGCTGGCTGTGCAGCCACGGCATTAAGGTACCGTGCTGGCTGTGCAGCCATGGCATTAAGGTACAGTGCTGGCTGTGCAGCCACAGCATTAAGGTACAGTGCTGGCTGTGCAGCCACAGCATTAAGTTACAGTGCTGGCTGTGCAGCCACGGCATTAAGGTACAGTGCTGGCTGTGCAGCCACGGCATTAAGTTACAGTGCTGGCTGTGCAGCCATGGCATTAAGTTACAGTGCTGGCTGTGCAGCCAAGGCATTAAGGTACAGTGCTGGCTGTGCAGCCACGGCATTAAGTTACAGTGCTGACTGTGCAGCCATGGCATTAAGTTACAGTGCTGGCTGTGCAGCCACGGCATTAAGTTACAGCGCTGGCTGTGCAGCCATGGCATTAAGGTACAGTGCTGGCTGTGCAGCCACGGCATTAAGGTACAGTGTTGGCTGTGCAGCCATGGCATTAAGTTACAGTGCTGTCTGTGCAGCCATGGCATTAAGTTACAGTGTTGGCTGTGCAGCCACAGCATTAAGTTACAGTGCTGGCTGTGCAGCCAAGGCATTAAGTTACAGTGCTGTCTGTGCAGCCACAGCATTAAGTTACAGTGCTGGCTGTGCAGCCACAGCATTAAGTTACAGTGCTGTCTGTGCAGCCATGGCATTAAGTTACAGTGCTGTCTTAAGTTACAGTGCTGTCTGTGCAGCCACAGCATTAAGTTACAGTGCTGTCTGTGCAGCCACAGCATTAAGTTACAGTGCTGTCTGTGCAGCCATGGCATTAAGTTACAGTGCTGTCTGTGCAGCCACAGCATTAAGTTACAGTGCTGGCTGTGCAGCCATGTCGTTAAGTTACAGTGCTGGCTGTGCAGCCACGTCGTTAAGTTACAGTGCTGGCTGTGCATCCAAGGCTTTAAGGTACAGTGCTGGCTGTGCAGCCATTAAGTTACAGTGCTGTCTGTGCAGCCACGGCATTAAGTTACAGCACTGGCTGTGCAGCCATGGCATTAAGTTACAGTGATAGCTGTGCAGCCACGGCATTAAGTTACAGTGATAGCTGTGCAGCCACGGCGTTAAGGTACAGTGCTGGCTGTGCAGCCATTAAGTTACAGTGCTGTCTGTGCAGCCATGGCGTTAAGTTACAGTGCTGTCTGTGCAGCCATGGCGTTAAGTTACAGCGCTGGCTGTGCAGCCATGGCGTTAAGTTAACAGTGCTGGCTGTGCAGCCATGGCATTTAGTTACAGTGCTGGCTGTGCAGTTATAGTTGTAGGATTGTGTGTTTGTAGATCAACTATAAATTAATGATAGTAAGTTTCCTTAAATACTCAAACATTTAGTTTGATGACCAATGGTTGTGAAATTTTAAGCTCTCTTAGTAGATATAAAGTGCTCAAAACAGTTGTTACAGTTTAATTTGGAATCAATTTGCTCATAAGGATAAATTTTATAACCAATTTCCCACTTAAAATAGTCTTTTTGGAAATTTTAATATACAGTCAAGATTGCAAAAGAGCATGTGCAGAGTGGATATAAGGCTACAATTTGGTTATAAACCTTATATTTTGTACATTAAGGTACTTAGACAAGGGTTAAATAAAGGGATTGTAGCTAACCCAATTAGACCACAAATTCTAGAAAAGTTCTTCAGGGTATGCTTTCTCTTAAGTCCACTAGGATTGTTTATTAGCAAGGGTCAAACACAGTGCAGAGAAATCAGCATATATAACTAAAAGACAGTGGAGTTTAGTTAAATGCTGAAAAGAAAAACCCTATCTTTTGTGACTAATTCCCCTTGGCACAGCTGCATCAGATTAGGCGTCACAGCAGAAGCTTGACTGCAATGCACCTGCCAGTGTCCACAGTGGAATACATTCTTTTTGAGTGTATCCATTTCTACCAAGTGAGACATTCTGATGGGTTCTGCCTAAGAAACTGTATGAAGACATACCACTTTTAAGGGAATGCAGTTCATACAACAAATTTTTATCATGCTTTATGGATTTTACATCTTACCATTACCTGTTATTTTATATCATTTTAAAGAAATTTAACATCTTTATGTTGATTTAATAATAAATTTATGAAACGAGTTTACATTTATTTGGATGGATTTATCTTCCAAAATTTGTATGTAATTTATGTTTTCATTTTTCAAACTTTACTTTGAGTTGCACTATGCAGCCAGTTTTGTGCTAAGGCACCATAAAACACTATATATATATATATATATATATATATATACACACACACACACACACACATACATTGTTCTAATAATTAAAATGCCAGTTCTGCATACATATTAGAAGTAGGTAATACCTATGTCAACTTTTGAAAGTCATGCTTACAGCACAAACACTCAAAGTTATTTTTCAAAGACAATGCACTATAAATGTATGTCAATGAAGATTCAAATATAAACAGAAACTGTCAGTTTGTGCTTGGTTCATTTCAGGCACTGTGGTGTCATCTGTGTTATGTGAAACATTTCTACATTTTTTCAAACACAACTAAACAAGTCCTAGTGGTTAGAGCATCTGCCTTGGAGTCATACCAAAGACTTATAAAAATGGTACTAACAGATGCCTCGCTTGGTGCTCGGCACTAATATGTTAGTGTTAGGACTGGTCGGCCTGGTGTTAGGATAATGAGACTGGGTGGAACATTATGCCTTTTTAAATTTTCACTTTGAATTCTAGGTAAATAAATTATTTCTTGAATTTTACAAAACTTGTTGGTTTTTACTTTTTTCTGTTACTTTGCTTAAGACCATAAAGTCATAATATTATAATTTGAGATGACATGTTTGTTTAAATTTTTCTTTGGAGTTACAAAGAGATTATTGAGATTTCATTCAAAGGAGTTTTGGATATTGCCATTGTGATACATCAAGATTGTTTATGCTTCTGCATATTCAAGGATACTGGTACATCAACACATTCGAGGCCTGGAATTCATTAGGAACACCCGATTCTTTTGGACTTGTGATATAACTTGCAAGATCATTCTTGGACTTAATTCATAATACAGCACATTCCTCTCAAATTTTCATTTTATAATTTATTTGGTTAAGTTGTAGACAACTTGCTGGTTTTGCTTCTTTCTGCTTATTAGTTTACAACCATAAAGTCATAATGATCTGTTAATACAGACATGATTGAAAATATAGTACTAACAGTTTCAAAACTGATGCATAACGAATTATTTTTATAAGAACCATTTTTATCCACTTTTATCAAAGATGTTTTTATTTAGTTTGATCAAGACAGAAGAACAAGCTAAAAAGGGTCCAAAGACAGCTATAACAATATAACATCCCTTAACAAATCTTAAGATTGTCTAAAAAAACAGATCTTTTTCCTTAAAAAAAAAAATCAAACAAATAATTATCTACATTGCAAGTAATGATCAAAAATGACCAGTCATGGGGTACACAAGGTTCAAGATTAAGGGACATGGGACCAAAAAGTGCAGGTATCTGCTAACCCTGGATCATAGTGCAACACTGTATAGCTACCTAATTAACTGCTATACAAATCATTTTAAAATTCAAACAATTTTACTCATACACAATACAGAGGAGTCAAGCTTGACTTGAATTTTAGAGAAGTGCATTGTATCCCTCCGGTGTAAAATTGAGAGTAAAAAACAAAAAACCTTGGTGTCAGAACTGGGGGCTCAAATAAAAAATGTGGTAAAAAATGTACTGACAAATTTTCATCTGACCTGTACTTTTTCAGCCTGAAATAGGATATTGCAACTTGTACAACATTCTCTCTCTCTCTCTCAAAATACAAATAAACCAACATGCACAATGAACAAACAAATGCATTGTCCATTCAAAGAATAATTTTATTAGTTCATTTTCATTTTAGTTTAAAGCCATACTTTTAACAGTCTCCTTATAATCTTTTTGTAGCAATATTATAGATCAACACATTACATATAAGCCAATATAAAATCCCAAATAAATCTTCTTAACCAAATGGCATTTAATTTACTGCCTGTCATAAAATGTATACTATCATTGGTTTCATTGTACTTCGTCCTAGAACACATTTATCCAAAATCATTCACCTTCATTTTAATACTTAAACTTTTAAATCCTTCTTTTATTGCAGCAAAGTTAAAAACCAACAAAATCTGCAATGACCCACTGACTCTGTAATCCAAATAATGCATTTCTCTCTGCAAGTTTACTGATTTCTTTGTTGTGAAAGAATGCCATGTGTAATGTGTTCTCCAGATATCTTGTGGCGAACAATGAAGATTTTTTTAAAATTCTTAAACCCTGTCATGAAAGGATTATTCACTTTTGCAGTCTTCGCAATCACATGATCAGAAGTCACAGTGGTAATCCCAATGGATGTGCCGTATTCCAGACAAGGGAATTAATTTCTCCATTTTTCATTAAAGTTTGTTCTACAGTTACTCTTTTGTGTTCTGCTTCTTTCACTTTCTTGGCTAGTGTTATTAGTGCATGCTGTTTTAATCTGGAGATCACTTTCCAGTGCAACAAGCATTTAGGTTAAACATCTGGACGACATCTTGCTGAGAGCGATGGAAATCGCATGAGAGCTCACAAGACCAGGAGAGGCTATTCTGTAATAACATATCCTATGCCTGAAGTATACACAATGCCATCCCTCATCCTAAGCATTGGATATTAAATAAATCCAGATCACATTACAAAATTCGTTGCATAAAAAAAACGCACAGCAAAAAATGTGTTTGTCAGTTTTCTCCAGCGTGCATCCCTGACGCGTAAATGTGTGTAAAGGGAAACACTGGAAGTGACTTCTTCTTTTGGACAGAACAGGGATAAGGGGAAGCAAAGCAAAATATATATATATATATATATATATATATATATATATATATATATATATATATATATATATATATATATATATACACACACACAGTGGGACCCCGCTATAGCACGCTCCGTTATAACACGAATTCGGATATAACACGGTCGTGGCATGGCTCCCGAAATTTCATTTACTTATTACCTTGTAAAAAAAAAAAATTCTTATAAGTATGAAAAATAAAATATATAAAAGTTTTATTATCATTTTGGAGAAGAGATTGCATATAAATTCGAATATAAGACGATTGTGGCGTGGTTCCTGAAATATCATATACATGTATTATTCTCGTACATGGAAAACATTTCTTCTTTGGGGAGGTAATCGCGTATGGATTCGAATATAAAACAATCGTGGCGTGGCTCCTAAAATTTTTTAATTTAACCAATTTCTTACAGTTTTGTGCCAAAATAAACATCGGAAATACAAGTTTCTGAACCAATGGCTGGGCCTTTTGAGAACTTTGATCTTTGTTTATTGTTGAAAAATGACAGCTCATAAGTGTTAATCTTATTATTACTGATCCATGAGCAATGAAGCCATCAAGTCTACTTTGTGTTTGTCTTCAATGCATTCCATATACAGTCGTTGCTCAAACAATATCCGACATATGTTCTCTAAACTGACTACACAACTAAGCAACAAACAATGTGGCAGTTGATAAAAGATTCTCACCTGAATTTATAGATCAGTTAATTTAAGTACACTGCTCATCATCAAAGTCAATTTCTGAGCTAACCATGTTCAAATTACGGGGCAACAATTTATAAAACATCAAAGAAACAAAAGCCGCAAACATGTGCGCGTGGCTTGGCGGTGTTGTTTTATGCAATCAGTTGACCAGTGAATAATGTTGTCCACTTTCTACAAATATACCCCCATTGTTGACTGACAATTATTCTTGCTGTAGACTTTTAAACTGATAGGTGTAAAAGTGTTAGTTAGTGGACATTTTGAATGGAAAACAGGAAAAGGAAACGTAAAGCTTTTACACTTAAAGAAAAGATGTAGTCACGCGACCATGTTAATGAATGGCTCAATTTTGATAATGACTGCCCAGTTGCAGATCACGTTTCAGATGCAGAAATTGTTCAAAATATTATGTTCAGTAACACCAATGGTGATGATGACAATGGTGTTGCTTCTGATGATACTGAGCACACCACACCTGAGGATAATCCACTGTCAGCAACAGAAGCAGTCAAAAATTTAGAGTGTGCTTTGAGATGGATGGAGACGCAAGACACTGACTATGTTCGAATTCTTCAGTTAAGAAAGATGATTGACTTTGCGAAGAGCAAACGTGACAGTAGCTGAAAATCACTGAGTTTTTCAAACAATAATAAAGAATTACAATTCACGGATGAGAAAATTTAGCAGTATGAAATTTATACAGAC
The DNA here is from genome assembly GCA_016617855.1 of Megalonaias nervosa. Lineage (NCBI taxonomy): Eukaryota > Metazoa > Mollusca > Bivalvia > Unionida > Unionidae > Megalonaias > Megalonaias nervosa. Next base: position 44,184 of record JAECUM010011574.1, on the reverse strand, counting down.
ACCGTTTTTTGACCTTCGGACGTACTGTTCCATCATTTGGTACGTAATATTTCCTATTTATTTTTCCACTGAATTCAGTCACATAATGATCTGTGACAAAATTATTGAATATTTTAAATCTGTGTGCAGATGTTTTCGATGGAAATACTTGTATTGTGGATTCAATGTATGTGATTCAATTCATGGCTGAGTACACGGTGTTGATACTCTATTCGTGCTATAGATTAGATATGTATATATAAAACTATACACGTGTATGTACCAATGCGTGGTTCTCTGAATAAAGAAATATATTATATATGCAATCTCTGTTATCACTGCAGGTGTTTTCTCATTTAATATACATTGACTTAAAATGCTAATTATGCCAATGAAGCACCCCCACCCACCTCGCTAACCATGCAAATTTGTTGGTACTGTACATGGTTGCTTATAACACGGTTGGGTTCATAACACGGTTGGGTTCTATGGCTCCCAACTACCGTGTTATAGCGGGGTCCCACTGTATATATCGAAAAACGTGTCCTTCCTAATAAACAGAACATTTTACACAGGCAATATCATTTGTCAACAAAGAATGTTCAAGGTGTATGATCTCACATTGTTTTATACAGCACCGGTACAGCAGACATTCGATGTTTACAATAAAGTGTCACTTTCGCAACTAAACATTACGTTGTTGCAATATTCACATGAAAGGAGGATTATGGGATGCAGAAATTGCCCTATTTATTGTAATGTATTTGTGACTAGTTATCTGCATTATTTGATTTGGAACAGCAGACCACAGAAGACATAAACAAATTTCTTTCCAAGTTGGAATTGTATCACACATTTACCATGTAAATATTCTGTGGTTGGATAAAGTTCTATCAGCTGGGAGACCAGTTTATGTACACATAATTCTGTAAACAGAGATGAGTTTACTTCTATATATTAACATTCATAGGGTGGATTCCAAGATAAAGGTATACCACCCCCTCCCCCCCCAACTGCTATCAACCGAGAAATACCCTTAGTTTCACTTGTTGGTGTTGTTCTAGTCTTGGGTTACACCATTTTTTATATCATGATAATATTATATCAGATATAACAAACCCCTGTAGGAGATAAACTGGTCATATTCAGATGAGACCATTTATTGCCAAAGTCCTTTTTTGACTAGAGTTGAAAAATGGCCACCAAAATGTTCGTAGTGAAAATAAAATATTCTAGACATGGGTTTAAAAAATTTTCCCATGTTCACAGCCATAAGTAAAGAGAATACAACATAAGAATTTCATGGGCGTATCTGAACCACTCAGAATCACATAAAACAATATGTAACATGTCATATCCAAGATATTTTAAACTGCACATACTATAAAAAACTATCATGTGATGTGTGTGTGTGTGTGTGTTTGCAATTTTTAATGTAGTTCTAAAATACGATTAGTCATATCACTATGATGTTTGCAGTGTGGCAGTTTATAGTGATGTTTAGCACCAGGGCATTTTGCCACAGATACATAACATTATGTCCCACCCAGTCACATTATCCTGACACCAGGTTGACCAGTTCTAACACTAGTTTCTTAATGCTGAATGCCTAGTGAGGCAGATGTAAGGACCATTTTTATAAATCTCTGGTATAACATGGATGGGGTTCAAACCCACAATCCCCCCAAATCCAAGGCATATGCTCTAACCAATAAGCCACCGGAGTGGTCATACCATGTGATAAATATAAATGTGTGTCAGGGATCACGCTGGGCTTCGCCAATGTCGCAAATTGTGATTTTTTTCCTTATTGGCAACAAAATATACCATCTGGCAATCCTTTTGGAGGCAAAATTTTTGGCTGTTAAAAATTGTATATACAGTCTTGGGTTTGGAGTTGAGAAATTCAAAGGCACCATGACAAGATGCCGCAAACTTGGATATAAAATTGCACTATTGTTACATAAACAGATCCTTTGTTCATATTGATAAATGACCCTAATATGGCATTGTTACATCATAATTCGATTTTGCTGATATCTGACCTTAGTACTCTGTGCTGTAATATAACCCAAACAGTCATGCTACCTGACTATCTACAATGAACCACCTCTGAAGGTGGGAACTGAATGACTACAATATACCAGATGATGGCAATTTTATTTTTGAAAAATGTACCAGAAAAAATAGTTTTGCTGAAACTTCAAAGAAAACTGATTAGCTCTGAAGCATCGATCGTTCTGTATATATACTAAGCAAATGAAAAAATTCTTTCTCCATCAATGTTTTACGATCATTTGATGTTGCCACAGCAATAACAGACAAGCATTGGTTTGGATTTTCAAACAGTGCCTTTAGCAGTGCCTTCAATAACACAAGAACCTTCATCAATGCAAGCCGAAGACCTTTGATCAATGAAAGTCGGCAACAAAAATAAAAGTATTGTTTTATTTTTCATAGTGATTGGAACATATTTATTGTGCCGTGAAAGTTTCCTGTTTTGCAACAAAAAAGTTCATGCTTATGATCGCTACCAATGGCAGTTTAAAACCCAAACTAAAGTTTCAATATTTTGAAACAATAGATATCTGGCCAAAGAGTTAAATGAAGGTGGGACATCTTACAAGAATGTGAAACTTTCTGATGTGTTCACATGTTTTCATTTCCCTATGAACAACCTCATCCCCTTGGTAGACTCGGCATCATGGTAACTGTCTCTGCCTGACCAAAATCTAGGCCAATTAAAGTACATGTACATGTAACATATAAACAACTATGCTACTAGGATAATAAATATCAGAGTGAATTATTTTGGGAAATGTGTTTGCTGGCAATGGGATATAGATCAAATGAGGACTACCTTTTTATATATATAAACATTTTAGTTGTTTTCTAATGGGATTTGACTGATACATGAATTTTCTAACATATGATCAAGTACTTGAATTCATAGATTTTTCATACGCATTTATATTATTTAACACATTGTGGAGTGTACTCCACAAATGTAAGTTGTCAATATACAAGTGTATTTCAGACTAGTTGTCTTTATTTAATCAGAATTTCCAATTTTTTCTCTGCTTAAATCCTAGTCACTGACAACAGGTCATCTCTTAAAATTTTCACTTGTATGTGAGATTTCCATTTATTTTCAGCCCCCCCCCCATTTATCTAAACATCAGCTTATGTTGACAATATTACTGTGGTCCCGAGGATGCCGAGATAAATGGATATTACTGTATTATGAAAATGGTGTCATGTTTTGAAAATTGGCAACAAAATATTGACATTGGCGATATTTTTGGTAACCGATTTTTTTAAGCCAGCGCCATCCTGGTGTGTGTTTGTTTACATTCTCTTATTTGAATTATGCCTGCAATTTCCCAGAATCCACATTCGCATTTAACATTGGATTTAAGCAAAACGTTATAAGTTGAAAATTTTCTGCATTGTATGTACATTTTAAATATATTTGGTAAGTGTAAAAAAATTATTATATTCATCATTTGGCTATATGACTTTAAAAGTTCACAACAGAAGCTATAAACTGGAATAAATTTCAACTTAAAGTAAAACCTGTTATGAGAGACCACCCTTTCTGCCAGTAAAAAACAGTCTCTCAAGACAAGTGGTCTCTCATAACAGGTTTGTACAAAAAGACCAGTTTCCAAGGTCCTGTTGCAGAACAATTTAAAGAAACATAATCACAATCACTGTACATATATTCTATTTTTGATTAATAGTTCTTGCTAAAATATTGTACGCATTCATCTGAAAACAAAATTACATAGTAATAAAAATATACTTTTATCATTAAACATGAAATCACATCTGAAGATCACATGCACATGTATTAGCATATGAAATTGTTTCTGATTTACTCCTTTTCCTTTATAAGACCCTAAATTTGCATTACTGACGTTTAAAACGCTATTTCATGAGTGGTTGGCTCTTTTTCATTTATTTCCTTTACAATAATTAGTTTCTCCAATGTTAAAATTCGTCTTGTTTTAGTTGGCAGTTCTTCCACTGTTATTAAGGTACTAGGTGTCAACATTATTAGTGCTCTGTTGTAATATTGACTAAAAAGACAGTTTTTACTAGGCTTCTGGAAAATATGATAAATCTATACATGTGCATTGCATATCTAACAATTAATGAAATGAAAAGAAACAGTTACCTCATCCAGAAACAGAATCATTTACTTAAGAGACAAAAGTCAATGGCTTAATTCAAAGAAGACATACAGGGATTACCATATTTACGGCATGTTTTCGGACGGCAACAAATAATTACTTTTTTTGTCGTCCAAATACATACTAAATTCTTTAATTAGGTGTCCGAAAACAAACAGTGGAAGATAAATTTTGGCCCCCCACCCCGTCCATAACGAAGTTACCTTTGACTCACACGACGACATGCTGCCATGAAGTAAAACAAGTATTTTGTCTAACACCACGAAAACGATAATGAATGAAAAACAGGCATTACTTGCCTATTTTGTCTATTTGATACATGTCCATCCACCAGAAAATGCAACCATACATGTGTTAGAGCTACGATTGTGTGCGTATTTTCCAAAAGAACCACCATATTAGTAATCTTGCAATCCACAGTTTAACCATCTACTCATCAGTGATCAATAAAATCTACCTTACAAATATATGCAAGCATTTATATCTGTGTAATTAAGATATTAATACAAACTAAATAAAAAGATTTTGGAAACATAATTCTGAACATATATATACACAGAAACATTTCAGTATCAAGGGTAGAAATACCGGTACATGTATGATGGCTAATCTCAGAGCACCAACGGTGAGAGGCTCCATATGGGGTGAGTGTTGGACTCACGCCTAGGAAAGGTAAAAATAACAAGCAAGTTGCAATATACCAGTTGGCATGATTAATATGTTGGTATTTTTTTTAATAAAGGTGATCTATTTGTTGTGGTTATCTCTTTTTTTTCCCACCTAGCTGAGGGTAGCTTCAAAATGAGCAGAGCTTGCAGACTCAAAACAATCGACTGCTCAAAGATTGTTTTGATGCATGTCGGAGATTTCAAGGTGTCTAGGTGATAATTGTTAACAATATAATTTGTGGGATTTCTTTGACAGGTGTGTTCGGAAATAAAAGGCAGCCATGTGGATTTCGTTAAAAGAGCACACGATTTACCAAACATGTAGCACCCACAATCAATATTTACTGTCTACAAAGAGGTTTATTACCTGTAGAACAATAACTATATTTAAACTGTGGAACATAATGCCTCGGGGGATAAGGGGTTTGTTTTGTTGCACGATGTCAATGAATTTACTAATCCATACCGACTCTCTGATGCATTGTTTAACTCATTAACCCCTGCCGCCTCTATAACTCGTCGTACTTTCCCTTCCTCATCTCCCGAGTGCCACGATAAGATGGCACACTTTACCTAGCTTGTATCCCAAGCGCCGAGTCTGAGTGGCAGTATTAGTCTAGGCCTGTATCCCGCACGACGAGTTAAATTGACACAAACCATTGGTTGATTTCAAGACATTTCCTAATTATGTAGGTATTTTAACCAATAAAATTTTAGCTTACATAGATAGAGCGAACATTGCCGAACAAAAGGAAAAAAATTTGATTTTGATAGCGGCAAAAATAGTGGAAATATTTAGATTAGAAAATGATGAAAATTACAAGAATCAGCCGCTGGGAGTAGACTTTTACTTGACAGACTCTGACGGAGTATTCACATGAGGTTAAGTTTGCAAGAAAGATGTTGAGAAGAGGAGTTTCTGCATAAATAAAATGGAACGAATTTCATGTGTTGATAGTGTTAATCTTTGGCAGAAATGGAGAATTCATAATGGATTTTTATGGATTATTCATGGCAAGAGAAACAAATTGGTAAGAAAATCATTTATTTTATCATTATGCGTCAGTTTTATTTCTGCATGTAGCATGAAATTTATACCATTATGTACGTAATTTTATTGAGAACTGCTGTGCCAAATTTTAGCTTAAATGAATGAACATAAATAAGAAAATAACATTTATTGCAAGTAGTACCCTCGGTAAAAATATGCAATCCAAGTACTCTCAGCAAGTCTCAGGGATACAGGCACTGGTAAGGCTGACACTGCTCTTGGTGATCTCTCTGCACGTATGCTGTAGGGGAATGTCTAGCTATTTGGCTCAGGGGTTAATGAGTTAATGATATAAAGGCAGGGTCATAGTTTCTAATCAAAGCCATAACTGTCACACCTGCTTGAAGTGGTTTCCTGAGTAATGATGTCTACACTGACAACCAATCGTATTTTTGTTAGCCACACATACATACTTACATACAATTTAGAATTTTAAATTATATTAGTTCATGGAAGTTCATGATCACATTAAATAACTGGCAACCAAATGAAGCGAACTTTGTACAGTTAAATTAACAGCAAACACACTGTGAATTTTACTTTAAAACGACGCAGATCTTCTTAGATTGTGTCCGAAAACATAATTTGTAGAAAAAATTATAGCGGAGCAACGCCCGAAACTTACAAGGCATTTAAATATTATATTTGCCCCCCAAAAACGGTGTCCGAAAACATACCGTAAAGACGGTAACTCTATAAATAAAGTGTGCAACCTGATCACACCAACTTGAATAGCCAACAGTTTGGTAACTGGGATGTGATCACTAACATCTGGGAAAAAAAAAAAAACGAAACAAACATCACAAGCCTTCAACACTATTAGCTGAATCCCTCAAACGATTCTCACTTGCTCATTTAATAGATAAAGACCTTATTCATCCCCAGGCAATACGGATTAAGTCTAAAGACAAACAACATACACAACCACCAAGTTAATTTGGGCACAATGATGGCAAATTCGCGACACGTATATTAGGCTGGTAGATTGTTATTACAAATGATTACATAAAGGTTAGTGGTGTCTGTTTTCGCGATACAGACAGTTGTTCATAGAGTTTGATATGGCTGGGAACCTGGCTAAGTGCTGGAATACTCTACAGGTACTTTTAGTCTGGTTTACAATAGAAAATATGAAATACTAAAAGCATACCTACATAATTTCAGATACCGGTAGGCAGCCTATTTTTTTGTTGTTCTGTTGGGGGTTGGGGTTGGTTGGTTTAGACGTCATTGGAGTAAATAAAGGTCAGTGGAATTGATCCCCATTTTTGCAAGTGACAGGTGGTTGCTCATAGCAGAGGTCGCTCATAACAGGTTTAACTGTAGTAACTAGATTACAGTGTTGTAATTGCATGTTAGTAAAAATGTTTGATCAAGTTCCCTTAATCAAGACTTTTTACTTTCTGAAAGTTAACTATAAAATGGCACATGAAAATATATCTAAACTTGTGTGACACAACCCCTGTAAGATATACATGGGAGCAAATGCATATACGTCTTCAGATCATACTGTTCATCCTAATTTCTTTGTTGCTGATAAAAACATTACCGTACTATTCATGAACAACACAATGAACATTAAAGTTAGTATATGCATGAACTAAACCTTTCTGTCCAACTGAATCGACACAGACAATATATGATAGCATTTATTTTTAGAAAGAGCGGTTTTCTAAACCTGACCACTCACTCACATGGGCTTGTGACAGCAATCCATTGATAGGATTGCAAATATAAAGATTTATTATTTGTCTACCCACATGAAGCAATGTTAGGCATTGGTTAAATAGTATTTGCTTCACTGCTTCACATTTTCACTTGACTTTTACAGCACTTTCAAATTCCACAACATAGCATTTCCCATATGTTTTGGACCTACGTAACTGGATTTTAAAGCTGAATCTTCAATAACATAATATTTAAACTTTATCTCCATGAATTTTATATTTTCCTGAAGATAGGTGCCAATGGTTTATGAAAACAGGCAATCTAAAAATACAGTATTTGCCAGACACAGTGATGTCTGCAATTATTTCCCAATTACAGGTTCACTTAGTTTCAAACTGATTTTATGAAGAAAATGATGTACATGCTGCAGTTAAAATATTCAGATGACCAGTCATATTCTTAAAACACAAATTGCTCTACTACTGTTTATGTTTCGAAACACAAGTCTGCATGTTTTTTTTTTCATCCAAGGATAACTTGGAGAAAACAGGCAGTGATAGTTGCTAACTTACTTGGGAATAGGTTAATGGTCAATCAGCTATCAAAAGATATACCTGTGAATGTGCTGGAGTGAGTTTGTCATTGCAAATGATATCAATATTAGCCATTTGATGGCCTGATGTCTGCATTTTGCCTTGAGCAACACATGAACTAACCTAGCTAAGGCAAGGAAGCATCTCAAAACTATGGTCACTCAATGTACCTGTAGAAAATCAGAATGCAAAATCATTTTTGCTTTTCTAAAAGAAGGCAGCAAAGTTTAAATATCTTTCTGCCCACGTTCAGTTTGGAACCATGAGTGAAAAATAATTCATGGGAAAATAATTGCAGACATTGCAGTGTCTAGGAAATACAATGGATCGTCTATAGTTTTGTAAACCAGTGGACAACTATATCTAGGAAAATATACAATTGGTAGAAAGCAGAGTCTAAATATTATGTTACTGAAGATTTAGATTTGATATGAAATTATGTAGGTCAGAAATGTACAGGACAATGCTGTTTTGGAATTTGTGAGGCACTCTAAGGTTAAAGTTGATTTCTGACCACTCATTTGTGTGTGAAAATTCAAAGAAAAAAGCAATTACTATTTAGCTAATGCCTAATGTTACTACAAGTATGTAGACTAATAATAAAACCTTACATTTGCAATCCTATTAATGAACTGTTATATCTATAAAGTCAGTGGTTACATTAAAACCCCTCTTTCTAAAAATAGACGCACAGACACATTTACTGTGTTGATTCAGGGTTTAGTTCATTCATATACTGACTTTAATTCTTCAGTGTGTTATCTCTAGAAAACTGCGACGTTTTATCAGCAACAAAGAAATTAGGACAAACAGTATGATCTGAAAGACGTGTACATTTGCTCTCATTTACATGGTATAGGGTTTGTTTCAAACAAGTTTAGAAACCATTTCAAGTGCCAATTTATAGCCAACTTTCAGGAAGAAAAAAGTTCTTAAGAGTAGTTGATTAAACATTTCTACTAACCACAACCTAGTTGCTCAGTTAAAATTCATTACAATGTAAATCTTTTATTGTTCTCTTTTAAGTCAAAATAATCTGCATGTGAATATGGTATTTTATAAACATGTACCAAATTTGTTTATAATATACACACAACTCAGAAGTGTTGTGATGTGATTTGGATTTTTAACGTGGCTTTAACAATATTTCAGTCATATCGCTACGATGTCTACAGTGTGGCAAAGGATGCGCCAGAGGTGCCCAAAGAAACTTAATTTTTTTGGTGGGGGGGAACACGCAGTGGTCAGCCATGAAATTTTATGGATGTAGGCTAAAACATGTTTAAAGGTGAAATTGGGGAAGGCGACTATTGCTCCCCCCTTGCCCCAATGTGCAAGCGCCCATTGGATATGCCATTTTTCCCTGTGACACGCCTTATTTTCCCCCAGGACAAGCCCCTCTTTTCATATTTTGGTCAACTGTGGCTAACTGCATAATAGCTCAAGGTTAGACTGAAGTACACAAGCATAAGGCCAGTGTGACTAATTAACAGTTAATCCTTATCATTGCATTTATCTTGCAAAAAGGACCGCCCTTCGGATATACTTCAAAGAAACTATGTCTGTATAAAAGCACTGGCAATTGACTGGCAAATAAATGATGCCTTATTTTATTGTAACTTACAATGCCTATTACTTCACTTAAACTGCTCAAATATGTAGTCACAAGTTATTGTACATGTGGCAACTGTTATTCCCACGTTTTACATACCACCTTCTTTCCTTACGTTTAACTCTTATGACATGTAATACTGCTTACTAAATAAAATATTTAATCTGAATTAGTTCTTTCGGGGCACATATACTGCTTAATATATTTTGTTTTATTCCTTCTTTTAATTTAATCATAGTAATTAATGTTATATATATATGGCAGAGGAATGCCAGGTGTTTACTGGCTGAGCTTCTTTGGCAGAAATGGAGATGTGATGTTTGCAGAGAAAATTACACAGCATTCACAGTGATCATTCATGTGACTGAAACTAATTGGTGACAATTTTATTTCTTTAATTTGTTTTTACTATAGTACTGTTGGAGGGGTTTTAAAAAATCTGAAATTTACGTCAATAATGTTTAATCTTATCATTATATTTACTGACAAAATAAAACCTTTGTAATGTGATATTAATTATTTTGTCACAACAGTATTCACAAGTGACAAAATAGAATATGGCATCTGTGGATTGCATATGATATAGCTATTTATGTATCTTTTTCTTTTTCTTCTGAGAAAAGAAAACTGACAGACATCATGTAATAATCGAGAGTTCTCTGCGAAAAATCAGGAGATATTATGAGATCGGGAGGTAAGTGTGGAAATACCCCAAAATATCAGGAGGTTTTTCTCATGGCTTGTGTGTTGACAGGTGTGAATTGTCCAGGCTTGTGGAATTTCAGTCAGGGTTTGTGAGTTTAAGTCACCAGCCCGAGTCCTGTGCCTAAACAAAAATTTCTTTGAGCACTTAAGTTACATGTAGCTATCTTACTACACACATACATACTTTTCACACATATAGCTCCCTCCCTCTGATATGGTCACTTTCCGATTGGAGACGGGGTGGCCGTATAAGAGGGGGACCACTGTGCATCATAAACTTTTTGTTTCTTGCAGCGACTCAGCATATTCGACTATTTGTTTTGTGGGTTTTTCTTTTCAGTTTATTTATGTATGTGATACCATCGTGATCACGATACCTAACTCACGATATCTGGAAAGTTTGTACTAGTCTCCATCAGCAATATTTGTCTAATGTACCTGTGCACACCGAATCCGATTTCAACTCTAACGGTAAAGTGTACAAGACTAACTTCTTTCGTCAAGTACTGTAGTTAGCACAATAGCAAAAACCGAGTCTTTGAACGTACCAAATATGATGCTTTTCGTACAAGAAACAAAGGATCGTGATATTTCCATACCTTTATAGGACCCACTTACATGTTTCTAAAAAGGAACAATAGAAAACTCGTATAAACCATGCAAATGTGTATTGTTCTCAATCTACATAAAGAAAGATCGTGTAACCTCTGCCATTGTCAAAGTTTCTAGTTTTACGAGTGGATTCTTGTGAGTTTTGAAGAAACAAAAAAAGGCGCTACATTCAGTAATGGCGCTTCAAGACGAGCAAAGCACGTTTTCATTGTCATACTTTTTACGATGCCTCGGCAACTCAAACTGATTGGTGCATACGTTACCTATGATTACAGTATCGAAGAAATGTGACGCTTTGTCACTTTTTTTGTGCAAATCATTTTCATTTTCGTGCAAACTCGATGCGTTGCTCCTAAATCGATTTTTGACCCATCAACCCCTTCACTCTAGAATGGTTGCATCATCATTTCTCGAATATGGACAGATTATTTTCCTGTGGTTATTCCAGTCTACTTCTAGTAGTCGGGTTCCAATTTCAGACTGGTTTCCTAACTTTTGACTGGATAGAGTCTACAACATGATATTAAATGAACCAAACACGGCTCGAGATGTGACAATATTTTTGGTTAACATACAAAATTAAAAACACTTAATTTTTATTCAGCAGTGGAAGTAAATATAGCCCAATCTAGGGGAGCGACTAATCACCCCAAGACATCCCAAGACACCCCAAGACTGTCCCAAAACACTCACCTACCCAGTATGCATATCTACCCAGTATGCATATATACAATTAAAACAAATAAAATAAAAAAAGTAATCAATATAATTATGCATTGTATAATTATCGAGTAACATCAGCAGACTTTTTCCCTTGTCAGTCCTCACCGAAGGAAAGACCCCAAGACACCCAAAGACTACCTAAAAACTACACCAAGAGACCCCAAGACTGTCCCAAAACACTCTCACCTACCCAGTATGCATATATACAATTTAAAAAATCAAATAAAAAAGTAATCAGTATAATTATCCATGGTATAATTATCGACTTTTTTCCACTTGTCAGTTATTGCCAAAGCAAAGACCCCAAGCCACCCAAAGACTAACCAAAGACTACACCAAGAGGCCCCAAGACTGTTCCAAAACACTCTCACCTAGCCAGTATACATATATACATTTTAAAAAATCAACAAAATAAAAATTATCAGTATGGTTTTTTCAGTCATTCTTTTAAAGGTTTTTGTTTTCAACAAATCTTTTTCTTTGACAAAGAGGGGTACTCTTAATAATTAGAACCTAAGAGCGCTATACATTTATATTCTTTTAAGTATTTTATTGTGTTTACAAAACCTATTAGAACTTTTAATTTTGACAAAGAAATCAATATGCTAATTAAATAACTAATTAAAGGAGAGCCGCAAAGCATGCCTTTGTTTGACAACATTAATCAGTATCAAAATTATTTTTATTTTGTTTGTTGTGCTCGTGCAGTGGAGAGCATAATTATCGTGTTATCAAAGATGTATAACAAATCAATGGCAATTTGTTTGGCAAATTGCAAGACTTGTGAATTTAACCTTCTTAACGGCTGCATTGTTACTGACGACTCGTGGGGGAGTTTAATCCAATTAATGTATTAAGGGACACCGAAAAAGATTCCGTCTTTGGACAAAATGGACGATATCCTGGCATTAATCCGGTTGATTATTAAGAACACTTATTAAACAGTTTAATATTATTAATTTAACTTTACCAATAAATATTATAGCTCAATTTTCAAAATTTACTGATTACGATTAAATTGACTAAACTAAACAATTATTCATGTATTACTTTAATAAATTATTATTAAATTATTAAGTTATTAGTAACCTAACTATAGCCACTTAATATTATATTTACGATCAAAACTGTCATTCATGTGTTAGACAAGAAACTCGTGGCACCAAAGCTAGTGTTCACGTGATCGCGAAAGCGTAGTGTGAATGCTGCTCGTGCCTAATTAAGATCTCAAACAACCTATGCGCAAAGCAGAAACAGTATAATAGATATCTATTTACTAAAACTATAAAAATATACTTAATAGAAATTAAATATGAATTAATTTAATTTAGCTTTTATTTATTAAACTTTAGATTTATAGAAAACTATGATTATGAATTAAATAATAACTCCAGAAATTTTATATATTAGAAGAAATAAAAGATTTGAATGGTGTACAAACCCTTACTCAAAATTTAATAAAAACGAAATTTAATAAAATTAATACAAGAAACACACACATATGGAAAAAAAACATGAACACATAAAATACTTTAACTTTTGTCACAAGGGGGTTACTCAGATGATGTCAATATGAGAGTAACCACACCAATAAAACAAAGCCTTCAAAAAAGTGCATAATTACCAATACAAAAAGAGCAGCATTTTGGTCCAGCGGCTCACGTCATTTAAATTGTACCTCTGACTGTCAACTTTGTAACTCTTGCAAACAATGGAATCATTCCAATTGTGAGCAGTTATCTGCAGAATAATTTAATATCTTTTATTAAAATGATAAAGTACCATATGCATGCAACAACTGCTTCACGTTTGATTTGGGGACTTCAACTAACAACTACACTCAAGGATTATGCCGCTTAGCACAGGTGTCTCGTTACGGTGTTGAGTCTCCACTTCGCAGCAACATGAGAGGGACAGTTCCTTGAGTCCTTTCAGTTCTATGGAAAACAGGTCATCCCTTCTGATTTGGTGGAAATAGATCGTAACGCACTAGAAATTATGAACAAATGTGGTTTGTCTTCGTTCGGTGTACATTCACTATCTACTGGCAATGGCAACTACCTTTTCAACTCTGTATCAATTGCATTGACGGGAAGTGAAGATTTGGCGTCGGAATTAAGGTTGCGTACATCGATTGAAATGTCACGAAATGCTGAAACTTATGATCTGACTTCGACCAGTTAATGGACTATTCTCCCTCCTATGAGGAATCCCTCATTTCATGCTGCACAGATGGCGGGTGTTCATCAATATGGACTATAATGACCATTTCTGCTGTAGTAGGTTTACCAGTTCAGACTCTGTATTCTAGAAAACTCATGAAGTGTTGACTAAATTGTTTTCTACAGAAGATATCCAAAACCATATTATAGAGCAAAATGGGTCCAGTGCATGGTACTATCTGGACTGCTAATCATTTTGTCCCGGCTTTAAAGAAGAGTGGCAGTCTTGCAAACAACGTGCAAATTCAGCCTCCCGAAATGAGTACACCAGTCGTAGGCAATAAGCTGAAATTTTCTTTTGTAGTAACAGACAACACGGAGAAGGGTTTAAAAATTACCAGAACCGAGAAGTCAGCATCATCAAAGACATTATCATCATCAAAGACATTATCAGAGACAATAAACAGTTTTGCAATAGACACTAATTGCATTGTAAATCCGCAAATTGTTGCCACTGATCAATGTATACTACAGAGCGATCAATCAATCACCGATGATGACTCTGTCATGCCAACTGAAATGAACGGTGACAACACTGATGAGAACGTTGAAAATGATGCTAAACCAGTCGATTTCCTTGTTCCTATGAACGTGAAACAATTAATATCAGGACAGTGGCATACTGGTCATGAAGCATACAAACTGATCCCTAAAAAAAAGAATATGTACACAGTCAGGTGCCACCTAGTAAAAAGTCTAATTGTTTTCTGTTAGTGGATAACTCGAGGATTGTAAGTTGATTGGAATCGAAGAAAAAATGTGAATTTTACGTCCGGTTTTATCTGCCTGTTAAGCAGCTGACTGGTATGTCGCATACTAGTGGACAATATATCAACATGGTGGCAGCGGTGACCAGTTAAGGACACAGAGATAATTATGCAGTTTTAGTGGTAAACTGATTTTAAAAGTTACGCAGTTTGCATCTTTTATCACAGTGTCACGTACTACTGGTCTATTGGCGCGAAAACTAACGACAACATGGCCGATGGTCTCCTAAGCACATTCCGTTTACCGCCAATATTAAATGTAACCGATGAGAACATTTCGGAAAACTTTAAGCATTGGAAAAGACAAATGCAGATTTACCTAACTGCAAGTGGAACAACTGATAAAGAGGATGAGGTACAAACGGCCATAATTTTGCATTGTGCAGGACCGCATATTTTGGATATTTATGATCAGTTTGTATGGGACTTAGATGGCGACGAAAACAAACCCGGCAAGGTACTTGAAAAATTTGAGGCATATTGTAACCCTAGAAAAACATTGGGTCCTGGAATCACATAGGTTCTTGAATGTACCGTACCAAGAACCTTCGACAGCTTCCTCGTCATGTCATTTCAGCGAGAAGGATAGAATGATCAGAGATAAAATAGTTTTCACAGTTACGGGAAAACTTAAGGAACTCTTACTCGGAGTGGACAAGGTAAACCTGGACAAAACCATACAAATGTGTCCTGCATTTGAGTAGTCAAATAAACATATAAAAAAACTGAGGGAAGCCAGCTCTAGCAGTCCGACCGTATATAAAATAACTCAAGGAAATAAAGCACAAACGCGAAGCCAAAGGAAAAGAGATACTAACAGTCAACCTAGGATTGACAAACTACGAAATAAACTGTCCTCACCAGTTCAGGGTAAAGATAGCGTTTCACTTAAGGAATGCAACTTCTGCGGACGCAAACACGAGTTTAAGAAGGAAAAGTGTCCGGCATTGGGCAAGACATGCGACGTGTGCAAAGGAAGGAATCATTTCAAGGTGAAATGCAAGAAAATCCATTTAGTTAGTGCTAGTACAACGCACGAAGAACAAACAGACGATTATGAAAATTGGGTTAATACCATAGAAACCAGTCAGAAAAGTAGAATTTCTGCATTAATGAATGTCAACAATTGTGAAGTGCGTTTCCAGTTAGATAGCGGCGCCGACATCAACACCATCTGCAAGAAGTATGTTCGTAAAGAACAAGGCAGGCCGACAACACTAACCTTAAAAATGCGGAATAATCTACATATGAAACCACTTGGAGAAGCTGATCTGAAAATTATTAATCCGAGCAATGGGGAATAAACTATTGCTACTCTAGTAGTTGTACCAAATGGTTACATGAATCTCCTAGGATCGAAAACTATTCAGCAAATGGGATAGATTGCTTAGGTCGACACTACGAAACTCGGTGATCTAGGGGAAGCAACTCTTACAATCGAGAACGAAATTACAGCGAAAACATTGCCGTGCAGAAAGTTGTCATTCTCACTTCAAGAAGACGTGAAGAGAGAGAAATAGATACATTAGTCGAAAGAGAAGTTCAAATACCTGTTACCGAACCGACTAAGTGGGTTAGTCAGATGGCTGTTGTACGAAAGCAGAATGGAATCTTGCGTATTTGCATAGAGGAGTCACGGTACTAATTCAGTTCCCATAGTAAACCTATGCAAACACCATGATATTAAAAATTCAATAACTTAAAATTTCTGAGTGCCCATGATCAAACCTATATTTATCAGTATAGATGAAACCTGGATGTCAGCTTCTGTGTAGAGGAAAGGAAATGAGCTGCGGCAATTTCTGGACCTGCATGTGTTTGAAACATGTGCTTTCAATTCCGCACCAAAGAGTCAGGTGCTAATTTTAGTAATGAGTGTTCCAAACTCAAGACTGTTAAAGGACTGGAATTCCATCAATAAAACAATGTCTGAATTTTTTTTCACTTACAACTAGGATAAGCTCTCAAA
The DNA here is from genome assembly GCA_016617855.1 of Megalonaias nervosa. NCBI lineage: Eukaryota > Metazoa > Mollusca > Bivalvia > Unionida > Unionidae > Megalonaias > Megalonaias nervosa. The sequence goes on along the minus strand of JAECUM010011574.1, from coordinate 27,419 downwards.
AGATTCTTTTTCCTAAAACATTACTTACATTATTAACCAATCCTGGCCACCCAAACCCATATATACTCTATTAAATATTCACCCATTTCCAGGCTGGTTCCCATTTTTCCATACCATTCGTACCGTGTGTCATAGATCCACAGCCACTAAATACTGCACTCATGAGAGAACATGGAAAGCTTCCGACACTTGAGGACGTGTTACCGAAACGTGCTAATGCAAAAGTCTTCAGTAAACTTGATGTCCGTGAGGCATACTGGCATGTGAGACTTGATCAGAAATCAAGTGAACTAACTACAATGATTACACCGTTTGGTCGTTACAGATGGGCGAGTTACCATTTGGACTAAAAGTCTTGAGCGAAATTTTTCAAAGAAAACTCACCGAAGCACTTGGAGATTTGGATGGTGTTTTCACTATATCAGATGATATAATTGTTGCTGGATGTGGAAGCTCTGAACAAGAAGCGAAACTAGACAATGAGAGAAAATTGCAAAACTTGTACAAACGATGCATCGAACGGAATATTATGTTAAAATGATAACAAGAAAGAAGTAGGATTGACTGAAATCATTTTTCATGGTCACAAAATAACTAGTGAAGGAGTCAAAGCAGACAATACAAAGGTCAAGGCAATACACGAAATGCCCACACCAATGGATATTTCTGACGTGAAGAGGCTGTGTGGCATGGTGCAGTATATGGCGAAATTTCTTCCAGACCTTGCAAATGGACTGGAACCGATTCTTCAACTCACACTTAAAGATTCTATCTGGAATTGGTCTGAAGAATGCGAGGCTGCTTTCCAGATAATTAAGAAAAGGCTGACCGAAGCACCAGTGCTAGTATATTTTGACGAAAACAAAGAAGTCGTACTACAAGTAGATAGTAGCAAGAATGGACTGGGTGCTGTCTTACTTCAGGATGGTAGACCAGTTGAATTTGCGTCGAGGGCACTGAAACCGTCCGAAAGAAAGTGGGCGCAAATTGAAAAGCAAGCTCTTTCGATGCTTTATGGCTTAAAACGTTTTGACCAATACACATACGGAAGAAAAGTCATAATACAAAATGATCACAAACCGTTAGCTGCGATACTAAAGAAGCCTTTGAGCAAAGCTCCAAAACGATTACAAGATATCATGACGAAACTGTTTCGATATGAGATCGAATTTAGATTTGTGAAAGGAATAAATCTCGTTACCTCTGATGCCTTAAGTCGAGCTCATCTAGACACTCTCGACATAGAAATTGAACGACCAAGGATCCTGAATGTTATGTTCGAAAACTTCCCAGATGCGAGACTGCAAGAAGTCAAGAAAGCAACTTTGGAAGACGCTGATATGCAGTTACTTATGGAACTCATTATTGAGGGCTGGCCTGAAGCTAGAGACAAAGTGCCATCCTCAGCGTTACCGTATTTTGATATGCGGAATGTCCTTAGCGTTCAAGATGGAATAATTGTCAAAGGAGAGGCAATTATAATCCCCAAATCGTTGAGAAAGGATATGAAGAATCGTCTTCACAGCGCTCATTTAGGCTACGATAGCATGATGAAGCGAGCTAGAGGAAAGATATTTGGCCTGGAATGGCAGGAGAAATTAAACAAATGGTTGAATCATGTGAAGCATGTGATGAATGCAAACCTAGAAACCAAAGAGAGCCGCTTTTACAGCACAATGATGGAGACAGACCTTGGAATAAGGTGAGCATGGATCTGTTTGAAATCAAGGGTAGACAGTATCTTGTTGTGATCGACTATTTTTCAAATTTCAAAGAAGTGGACTACTTAAGTATGGCAAACTGTAGTCAAGTTGTAACCGTATTGAAAAAACAATTCTCAAGATTTGGAATTCCCACCACAATTATATCAGATAATGAACCCCAGTTTACTGGAAAGGAGTTCGCACAGTTCATTAGAAAATGGGACATTAACCACAAAATGTCAACCCCAAATCATCAGCAAGCAAACGGAAAGGCGGAATCTGCTGTTAAAGTCATTAAGAACATGTTGAAGAAGACACTCATAGATGGTAGAGATCAATATAAAGCCTTGTTAGAACTTAGAAACACTCCACTTCAGGATACTGGACTTAGTCCGACTCAAATGTTTTTCGGAAGAAACACCCGATCATTGATCCCATCAACATGTGATCTGAATAAGGTACCAAGAATTAACTACCGATCAGCGCGAAAACGCTCGATAAAGAAATGGTATGATAAGAGAGCTCGAACCTTACCACCATTGAGTATCGGAGAGTCCGTATATTTTGAACACAACGAAGGAAAAAAAATGGAAGCTTCGTAAAATCAAGTAAAGACTGAGTGAACGCTCGTACATCGTGGAAAGTCAGAATGAAGGAACGTATAGACGGAATTGTGTGCACATACGACCCACAAATATAACAGTACGCATCCGGGAGACTTCACCTCTACGTGAACCCGAGAACACTGATGTACCGACAAATAGCCACAAAGATCAAATAACTACAACACCAAGTGAATCAGATAGCTCTGGAATGTCACCTTCAAGGAATGTTAAAGATGACGTATTGCCAAATTCAGATATAACGACAACGACTGCACCAAGAGTCAGACCCAAGAGAAACATCAGGGAGCCTGCTTATCTGAAAGACTTTGTGTGCTACAAGTGAATTATTAACTCTTAACATATAGACACTAGTCAGTTAATTTTACATTGTTTTAGTTAGTGAATATGAACTGATATGATAATCCGATAACAGATTCAGACAGCAAAGATTTAAAGTTTAGCTTTCAATATACACTATATGTCTAGCATATCCCAAGTATTTGTATTAATCATTTTATAAAGTAGAAATAACTAGTTCATTAAAGAAAAGGGAATGTTAAATAACATTAATGAAGCATAATTTGAAAAAGAGCATAGTAGATTCATTCAGCTTCTCAGTGTAGTCACATGACTAATGTCTGTTACTAGCCTATGATGGAATGTGTAGTATGTACATGATTATGGCGGTAATCCCCCTCCATACATGATGACCTAATATAAGTTGTATTGCTCTGAGAACAGCGTCTGGTTTTATCTGCCCGTTAAGCAGCTGACTGGTATGTCCCCTACTAGTGGACAATATATCAATACCACAACCAGCCGAGGAAAGCATTGTCGTCTTAAGCAGGTACTACGCTACTCTCAAAAGAGATCCAACTTTTAATAAAAGGGACTTGTACTTTATAAATAATGTTGATCAAACCTTGAGCAATGTTGCGCTGATGGAATACCAAAGAATTCAACCAGTAACTTTACAATCACATGGGAACGCGCATTCTGGACAAACATACACAAGAACAAACCCAAAAACCATAGAAAAAATGAACGAAAATTTGAACAAGCAGCAACTGAGAGAAATCCTTCGTTACTTGAAAAAAGATGACCCCATGAATTGTGCACATGACTTCAGAGTGATACAAAACCAGAAGTATAATGCCAGGAAAAAGCGAAAAAAGCAACTGCGCAAGAAACACCAATGTAGCTGATGAGATTTTACATGTGTTTGGAATGTTAAATGAACACCTTTGCATACAAACTGTGATACACAACAAATTACAAGAGCCATCAATTATCTGCTACGATAAGGAACAAATACAGGATCTGAAACACTTTTTAACAAACACAAAGAACCAACCGATTGGTATTGACCGAACATTCCGCCTTGGAAACTTTTATTTGACATTGTTGGTGTACAAAAAACCAGAGAGTTGTGAGGAAAAATACAAATAACAATCCTATCTTTCTTGGTCCTCTACTTCTGCACAAAGACGCGTCATATAAAACGTACAAAGCATTCATGAAACATGTGGCAACATAACTTGATAATGACGTGGAGACTATTGAAATGCGAATATCAGAGAATATGGAATTAGGCACGGATGATGAGAAAGCTCTGACCAAGGCTATGGAACACGTGTTTCCTTCTGCAAGACGATATTTGTGCACAAAATATCTGAAGACAATATTTAAGTTTTACCTACAAAACAGGGTAGAAGCTGACAAGGTCGAGCGTGATTCAGTCATGAGATCTCTGTTTGGTAGTGAAGGTATCGTGGACCCCAGTACTACCATGGAGATTGAAAGCTGCTCTGAAAAACCTGAGCCATTAATAAAGAAAAGTATGACAGCTTCAAACAATAATCTAAACCAAGACTTCGAAAATTCGTGTTTGAACCAAATTGGCAGAACAAAGAAAACAAACGCGGGACCAATAACAACGCAGTCAGTCAATAATAATTTAAAAATTTCGGTTGACTGGAAGCCTTAACATACTAGAGATTTAATAAACAAACTTGATGGAGTTACAGACTTGCATTTGATGGATTATAGAAGTTCTCTACATGACACAGGAAATTATCAACTGACTGATGAAGGCCGGATTTACCATATGCAGGATGCAGTCTGGCATTGCAAGTTTGAAGAAGAAAAAAAAATGAACTCTTCCAAAATTTTCTGGTGGATTCAAAACATAGGCAAAAATCAAAATTCATAAAATCAAAAGATGGGAAATTTTCAGTCATTAATAAGGCAAAAGGAATTGCACGCAAACCGGGAGAGCGACGGTGTACCGTGAACGAAAGGACAAAAAAGTGATGACTGTGTGTTTTGAAACTTCATCATAAATTATATCAAAAAGGAAAACCAACAGTGAGAATTGTACTCTATATCTAATAGAAATGGATGGAAAAAGACAACAACAACAATAACAACAACAAAATAAAAACGAAGAACATCAATAAAAATGGGCCATGGAAAGATTGCCTCCTTGTGGTGTGGCCTGGATACATATGGATAAATGAAATAAAATGAGCATTCAATTACTTTGCAGTGAATTTGTTATTCATTTATCCATATGTAACAGAACGCTCTTACTCAGTACTTAGAATCAGATGCACGAAAGATAATTCTTCGCCACTGTGGTTGACTAGGTAAGCTTAAGACATTTCTTGGATTTTTAATTTTCAATTTTGGGGTATTTAAGATTAAATTAAAACGATTTTTTGGTCAAGTGATAAAGAATTTCAACTGTAAAAAACGATTTTAGGTGTCTTGGGCTGTTTTCAAGAGTCTTTGGGTGTATTGGTGTCTTTCCTTGGGCGATGACCGAAAAAGGTAAAAACTCTACTGATGTTAAACGATAATTATACAATGCATAATTATACTGATTACTTTTTGATTTGATTTTATTTGATTGTATATATGCATTATGGGTAAGTGAGAGTGTTTTAGGACTTTCTTGGGGTGTCATGGGGTGCTTAGTCGGACCACCCAATTTAGTGCTTTCTATTGGGAATGAAATCCAGATGAATATAACATGCTAGACATATATAAACAAGTTAAAAGACAAGTTATTTTAATACTGCCGGGATCTGCAAATCGAGTGTATAGTTGCTTTGTACTGTGTGTATTAATCATCTGTTTTTCCTCATGAAGATTTAACTATGTGCATTTCATACTGATTCAGAATAAAGTTAAGAAAATATAAAAATGAAGATTCTGCTGCACTGATATCCAATATAGTCATACTGAAAATCTTATGACTACTTTGCCTCAGTTAATTCTTTTAGCAGCACAAGTTTTTCACTAAAAAACCTGTTTATGATGTCTAGTTGGTCCTAAATGAAAATGATGCCAATAAAACTTCCTGGGTGTCATGGTAGCTCTCTTGAAAATCTTGTTCTTGCTACTCCTCCAATACGGTGGTCATATGCAATTTTCAGCAGAAGACATTCTTTAAAATATAGTTGGTCCAAAGAGAAAATGGAAATGAGCAGAGCTCCAATGTGATGACTGTTTTGAAAATCTTGTTATAGCTTCTTTTCCTGACAGCTTTAGCAACAAAGGATTTTTACTACAAGAACTTCTTCTAACATGCAGTGGGTCATAAAAGTAGTGAGTGGGGGCTATATAGGGTCACATAGGGTCTAATGTTAACTTTGGTCGTTTGAACTATGGGGTCAAAATTTATAGGGTCACGTAGACTTCTGTGTTAAATTTGGTCGTTTGCACTATTGGGTCAAATGGAACTTTAATATGGGCCACTCTAGGGTCAATGGAAAAACCTGGCAAACTATTCGAAGAGCGAACCGAGCCAAACAACAAAGAGAAGCAGAACTCCTGTTTCAGCAAGCGGGGCTGTCTAAAGACACATCCTCTGCTGTTCCTGAAATGCAAAAATTGCAAGACGTCTTGGCTCCACGCTACACCTTGAAAGTACACCCTGAAGAAGTGAGCGGACCTCTGTTGTTTCGAGGCAAAAGTTTCAAAGACGGAAAATACATTCACGTCTATCATCACGATGAACATTTCGATGCCATTACCAGTATCATTCCTGGGATACGGTTATTATTGTGAGAAATGTACTATGGTTACAACAATCGAGAGCAACACAAGCATTGTGGACCAAAATGTGAGGGATGTTTGGCCTCTAAACCCTGTCTTGACGAAAGACAACAACGAGTGCATTGTCTAACTTGTCAGCGAACTTTTGTCAGCCCTACCTTTTACCAACAACATCTCAAGACGGAAGGTTCACTACAGAAATGTGCTTGTCAGCTCTTGAGATTGTGTCCCACTTGTGGACAAGGCATACGTACCAATAATGCCAAGGCACACCTATGTCCAGGAAAGAAACGATGTCACATTTGTCACCAAATCGTGGACTTAGAACACGAATGCTATATTCAGAAAATACCAGCCCTAACAGGAGTAAGAAGAAGAAGAAGATGACCAAAAGAAGAAAGGGAATTTCATCTTTTTCGATTTCGAATCCTAGCAAGAGACTGGCTTTCACATTCCTAATTTCTGCGTGGCTCACCAAGCGTGCGAGAAGTGCATCCAAGAACCTATCTTTTGCCATTGCCCCCACTATAGCAAGATTCCTGGAGGACGTGAAAAAGTCTTTCGTGGACCGAACACGTTGGCCGATTTCGCCCAATGGATCTTAGACCCTATCGACGAAACTTGGAGTCAAGAGGACATCGAACATTATGGAGATTGTCATCGCTATGCCACAGTGATGGCTCACAATTTCTCGGGATACGATGGACAGTTTTGTTCTAAACTTCTATACGGAACAAAGTACTGAACACCCTAAAGTCACCTTGAACGGAGTCAAAATCATCTCCATGCAAGTGGGACTAGTGCAGTTTGAAGATTCGATGAGTTTCTTGGCTATTCCTTTGAGTCGAATGCCTAAAACGTTTGGAATGACAGAAATGGCCAAAGACTATTTCCGCACTTTTTCAATACCGAAGCCAAATCAACACGCCGTTCTACCCCATTGCCTAATGCTCTCTACTATGACCCCGACAACATGCGCACCGAACAACGAGAAGCTTTCTACGCTTGGTACCACACTCACGCTTTGGGCCCCTTCAACTTTCGGGAAGAAATGTTAAAGCATTCTAAATACTCGGTCAAAGCCCTACGCTGGCTGCATTACTTGTGCGACAAGGAAGACAAATGGATCCAACACGCCCGAATCGAAGAAGGCGAAAAGACCATCAGAACGTATCCGGTGGATGGCTGGGACTTAGAAAAGCCTAAGATCGTGTACGAGTTTATCGTATGATTATTTCACGCATGTCCGACCTGTTACCCTCAACGATACACTAAAAATCAGTTTTTACAACGTACCATGGAAGACTTGTACGAGGTTACTTGTCAGCGACGCTTAAGGTTAGAACAGCAAGGATACCAAGTGGTGGAAATATGGGAACACGAGTACGATCACCGTTTGAAAACCGATCCCGAGTTTAAGGGCATCGTGGAAAGTTACAAGCTGGTAGACCCTTTGAACCCGCGGGTCAGTTTGTACGGAGGACGGACGAATGCCACCTGTACCACGCCGACGAGGAGAAAGGAGAGGAAATCAAATACTTAGACGTGTGTTCGCTGTATCCTTACGTGTGCAAATATTGTTACTTTTCCGCAGGACACCCAAAATTGCTGACGCAACACATCTACCTGGACAACATTCGAGAATACGAAGGATTGATTAAATGTAAAATCTTGCCTCCCACGGACTTGTACCATCCCGTTTTATCTCACCATTACCAGGGAAAACTGAATGTTTCCCTGGTGCCGTACTTGTGCCGAAACGTGCAACCAAAATCAACCTTGTCATCACACCCAAGAAGAACGCGCCTTGACAGGAACGTGAGTCAGCGTGGAATTGTTTAAAGCTCTGGACCTGGGATACCTATTGTTAGAAGTGTACGAAATTTACCACTTTCCCAAGATAGAATAGTACCACAAGGGTGATGAGACTCAGAAAGGCATTTTCGCAGACTACGTGGATGCCTTTTTGAAAGTGACACAAGAAGCCAGTGGCTATCCTTCCTGGTGACACACTCCCGAAGACCAAAAGAAATTCAAGGAGAAAGACTGGGAGCAGGAAGTCATCACTTTAGACCACGTAGAGAAAAACAAAAGAAGGAGATCGTTTGCCAAAGTGATGTTAAATTGCTTGTGGGGTAAAATGGCACAACGACCGTGTTTACCCTAGACAGAGTATTTGTCCGAACCTTCCCGCTACTTTCAGATATTCACGACAAAACCAAATCCGTGAAATATGTGGATGTCCTTCGTGAGTACTTGACAGCCCATGCTCACTTAAAATTGGACGAAACTTTACACCAATTAGGAGATAGTGTGCTGTATTTTGACACGGACAGTTGCATCTACATCGATCGGCTGGGTCACCGATACCCTAACATCGAAGGAGACCATTTAAGAGCCTGGACGGACAAGCACCCCAACGACAAGATTCAACGTTTTGCTAATGGCGGTCCTAAAAATTACGGCTACGAATACCGGGACCCCCAAGGGGAAGTACACATGGAGTGTAAATTGAAAGGATTGACTCTCAATTATTGCACCAGTCAAGTGGTAAACTTTGGGGTATTGAAAGATACCTTGTAGTCTGGAGAGGATCAAGATTTTAAAGTGACCACTTACCAACCGCACAAGAGTGTATTATTAGCCACACATCAAATCGTCAGTCGGCCTTTGGAAAAAGTGTATCAAATCGTGTACCAGAAGAGAGTGCGGCTTCCCAACCACTTCACTTTACCGTACGGACACACTAGTATAACAAACTGGTTCCAAGACGATAGCCACCAACAAGAAGGATGATTTCGACACAGCAAGAATCGATCGAGGGACCCACTGAGAACTCCAAGTACAAACAATACAATTTTCCTGTCTTCTTGACTGACTATTGTGATTGTGCCAGTCGATTGGAAACGTTTAAAAAATGGCCCATGGATAGGGATGGATTAGCTTCTTCAAATGTTTTAGCTAGAACAGGATTTGTCTGCTTTGGAACCTGAGACTGGATTGGGATACGAAGTACAGTGTTTCAGTTGTGGTCTGAGGTTGCGTATGGATTTATGTATCTATAAAGATTCAGCTATTCTGGAACTTACGCGGTGGTCTTCGCAATGTCCTTACTTTTCTATGGCCTTTCCACTCATCACACTACGGTACATTTATGACGGTACCTTAGAGAAGTTAGTACCGTTGTCCAGAAGAAAAAAGAGGAAGACTTCCAAAACTAGGCATAAAAAGGAAAGATTTACAAGGACTAGTATAAAAAGGGAAAATGCTCAATACCGATAGTTCATTGCGACTACCATTGTTAAGCGAGAAAGATGAATTCTTTTAAACAGACACCTTTCAAGATCGGTGATTCTCAAGTGGAGTGCGATGCTGTGCCTTGCGATTGCAGGAATGCCGTACTCTGTGACATCAGCGATTCAGTACCACATCATGGGAACTTTGTAATGACCACTACTACAATACCTACTATTGAAAGTGATGCTGTGCGTGTCAAACCTTACGGATGCGAAAGCGATGCCACTCGTTATCGTGGACTCTTTACTGGTTTTCATGGTCAAGGTCATCCTCCACGTGAAACCATGCGGCTACGTTTGTCTTCCATGCCTGAGCAAACTACTATGAATTTCACCGTACCCTCATCGAAATGAACATGTGAAGAAGAATATTCTTTCCCTGTGCATTTGTCTGAATACTACGACTGTGAATGTCGTTTCCAAACCTTCCAATGAAAGTGGCCTAAATATCTGGGAGGACCTACCCCAGAAGACTTAGCCAGAGCTGGATTTATCTACTTGGGCGAAGGTGATAAATTGATTTGCGTCTGTGATCAAAGCAAATCTTACTAAAATAATCTGAATGTTTGTGCGAATCAGGGACAACTTTATTTTATTTTTGTTTTTTTAAAATACGTGCTGTACTTTTCATTGTCAAGCAGAATCGTCATATGCTTACTTCGAAAAGAACTTTTTTCCTCTCTAACGTGGTGTCTTCCACTGTAATATCTTCCATATTTCATATTTCACACAAAATTTACTGAAGATCGTTTTTCGCATTTTACAACTCAATTCGGTATTACATCAACAAGCAAATCGTATTTGACACCTAGATCCTGTATCAGATCTAACATAATAAACTTCTCACCTCTGAGATAAGCTCGAAGTTGATTAAGAATTTTACTGTAGGTCGCTATTGCTATTTACAAGAAGTATTTTTATTGTCGTATTTTGGCTTGATCTTTTCGTTTATTCCTGATAGAGCTACACCTACTCCTGACATTATCAATAATAATGGATTTGCGCTTCCGCTGGCTGATATAATTCCAGTCGTTGTTAGTATCATAGGAATGTAGTTCAGCATGCTTATTATTTTACTGTAATATTTCTTAGTTTGTCTGACGATGTAAAGTTTTTTTTACGGCAATATTTATAGTATTTGATGAGCTCATCCCTATCATTGTCTGAGAGACCTGATGAGATATGATTTAAGTCGATTATTTCTTTTTTGTCATTATGAAATTGTTTCAGTAATTATTTCAATTGCCGTAGTAAAAGTATTTTCGGCGGCAGCCTTATCGATCAGAGCAATAAATTTATTATTGACAGGATTAGCGAGAAAATCTCTGTACTTATCATATACTTCAGACGAGATATCATCATATCTGATATCTGTTAAAACTGAGGATGAAAATGGAGGGTCAAAATTTGTTGGTATTTCAGTAATATCATTGACTCTATCACGATAAATATCTTCTGTTTCATCGATATAACTAACAATATAACATAACTGTCTCAGCTTAAATTTTTAAGTACTAGATGCTGCCTGAAAATTTGCATATGCTGTTGCAAAACTTAAAAGACCGCGAATATCTGCTTGATCTATATTTATGACAGGTAGGTTTAGATATCCAGCAATGAACTCTTTGATATTTCTCTATTTTGCTTCTGTTAGTAACTTTCCAGCTTCTGTTTTATAGTTTTTCAATGCAATTTTTTAAATAACTACTATGTATTTCATAATTATCATTAATACTAGGTTTTACAGTTGTAATATCGTCAAGCTCCTGATAAAATATGTCTCGTTCGACATCATCATATAACTCAATTCTATGCTCAATTTCTGATACTGCGTTTTGTGCAGCATTAATGTGATATACGTTATAATTTTCTTTATCGCCGGTGAGAGAGTCTGTTAGAACTAGATATGCTGTTGATAGCAGGTTTGTATCAACGCTATTATCTACCATTTCCAGCAATGTCTTTGTATCATAGTAGTCCATGCCTAGTATACGAAATACTCGACGTTTAGCAAATGTGTCTTTGAGTTTACGATTTTTAAGAAACTTATTTTTTCTTGTTTCAGCTAGTTTGTCAAGCTCGTTGTGACGCTCTTGCTCTGGTTCTTATCACCATGAAAATTTTGTTTTTACAAATTTAGATCTGTCGATCGTCAAAACATTTTCTTTATTTAGCTCAAGCAGTGTATTTATAAAAAAAAAAAGTCAACCTTTAATCGCCGTTCCTCGCCACTCATTTACAGGACAGTATTTGCTAATTGTATAAAAGTCTCTGATGCTGTGTCTCAGTTGAGGGCCTCTCATTCCTGAAACTCGAGCAAAGTTGTCACTGTTCGCAATTAAACCGGGTGAATCCAAATTTAATTTTTTCATTCGAGCAATTATATGTATCGCTCTTGCCTCCTCCACACTCTCTGGGTCTAGCGACTCAACATTAGCTATTTCGATCTCCGTTTTAGGATTTAGTATAGAATTATAAAACTCTTTTGCGACTCTGATCGATGGAGGATCAACAGACATTATAAATTACAATCACATTAAATCACAGCGTGCTAGCACGCCAGACCTATACTAGATCTTCGAGTGTGTATATTTGAAACATCGAGAAACCTGGTTAAGAACTGCTAGCTTTGACAACATAAATCCGCAAACACAAGTATTTGTTTGTGGTTACTGCAGGATCAAGTATAAATTGCTGAGAATCAGCAAGAAAAACACTCGGTGCCGTATACAGCATAGTCCAAGTTGTATCATCAGTTGAGCATTCTAATCTCCAGTTATATATATATATATATATATATATATATATATATATATATATATATATATATATTGTAACAGATTGGGGGTGTGTGGGTTAACTTGTGTGAATGTAATAATAAATTTAAAGAAATTCTCAAAGTCAGGATCTTTTTATTCTTGACTATGAAATTGTGGTAAGATGCTTAATAAAAGAAATATGACTAAAACATGAATGCATGTGTTTGGTTACGTGTAACATATGCAATACACAAATGCTATAATATGCTGGCCTTCATAACTTTAACGTAATTATTCAGCAAGCCACGGAGTAAGTATTTTGAAAGTTACCCTAATTCCTTAGTGTGGCGGGAGATAGCTGCTGATTTTTGTGGCACAATATTACTTTCATATTAAGCTTGAATGAATAGCTGTGAACTGAATTTGTTTGAATTGAATTGATTCCTATTGTTGTACTATATATGTAATTCCAGTCTGTTTTTGAGAATAAAGAAGTTAAAATTCATTGACTTGTCTTATTTTTATAAGTATCTATGAGCTTCTTAATGTCATTAAATAAAGTTGTAATTATAACTACCTCAATGCAGTGTTCTTTTTATTTGGTGGAGAGTTGTTGATAGAGGCGCTAATGTTGACAGCTATCTGCCGAATTTCGAATTGCGCTCCTATTTTATACTCTTCGGAAAATGGTCATGTGACGTGTTTTTTTTTTAACCAATCATTGCTTGTCCGGGACGCCGAACAGGTCAGATGGTGCCGAACAGATACTCTACAACCAGCGACACAAACTGAGGGTTAATACACAATTTAACTATCATCACTTGTCCGTTTACACTCTGTCATTAGCAAATATATAAACATTACGTATTATATCGTGTCCGTCAAACGTCAACGTACTTTTAAGTTGTAACCAAGACTGTTAAGCTTGGGTGAAGAGTACTCAACTACCAATGAACGCTGATAACATTGAAAATATACTGACCAGCATAAACATTAAGAATACACTATTAAATATTCAAAACATACTTATACTTGTATAAAAGAAGGCCAGCATTTACAATCAACAAGTGAAATGCAATCAAAAAATGTGAACTTGACAAATTTACAGTGTGGAACCGGTCATGTGATCTAGTGTCGGCCATCTTGCCTGCAGACGTATTTTCGTGATGTCAGCTGTTGGAGTCATCGAGCTTAGTGCTATTCAAATGATGATTAGGATGTGAATTTAAGTGTGATAAACATATTTCTGTGTGTGAGAAATTCATATAAAATAAGATTCCAGAAGCTTTTGTGAGCATTTAACAATGTGCGAGGTTGAAATCGATGACATTTGTTACCACATGACCGGCGATCACACTTGACATAAAGCATGAACAATTTAATACAGATATCATGGTAAGTCGCGATCTATACATTTATATTACATACAGTGTTCAAATTCATTCTTTCAGCAGTTTGTATATATTCATTGACATGAGCAACATGTTAAATTTATGACATAAAAAACCCCCATCCTCCCCATCCATCATATTACAGCTTTAGAGCCCTCAGGTCTATTACAATATATGTATATCCGGAACTTATTTTTAATACACCTTGTAGTTGAAATTTTCATATTGCTATAGCCGCTGGACACTGCATTTTGATCCAAAAGTCTGATGTTTCTCCGTTTGTGGCCCGCCCTGGCTCGCTAACAACGCTGTTAAACCCAAACTCATAACATGGATTGTTCTCCGAATAATAACTTGAGGCAGATGCAGAAACAAAACCCAGCGATTTTGTCTAGTATGATCGAGATGTGGAATGTGACCGACACTATTTTTAGCTCGTTTTGTACTACCACAAATCGCGAACTGTTTATTGGGAAGATCGGATGTAGAAACAGGCACATACATAGAAGTTATCTTCTTGGCAGCCATATCTATCGCACCTGTAACTGTTCCACAGGAGGTTTAAAATAATTAGCATCTGTGTTAATCATTGTACTTGCTGATGCTGCACTTATTTCAGCGTCCACTTATTGTTTACTTGTAAGATCAAATGGGGGACTGGATTATAAGTCGTTATTTTATTCGAGCCCGTGTTTAACGTACCTGTCATCGTATCGCCGGATTTTGCTACTCGTGATGTAATATTCCCTGCTATCATATCGTCGACGTAATTTGCATTTGTTAAATCTGATGTTGCTAATGGAGTTGCCGTAGTTGTTATCTTGTTCGATACCAAGTCTAGATTTCCCACCATAGTGTCGCCGGATTGTATCACAAAGTTATCCTTGACAAACTTACATTTGTTACAGAATCGTTATTGGTCAACGTTATTTTATCAAGTTGAGTATCTATATTTCCAGCCATCGTCCCACCAGTTATTGACAACTTGTTATTATCAACCGCGCTAAGTTGTGCAAAACTTACCGCTTGTGAGTTATTTATGTTATCGGGGGGTGGGGTGGGAGTGTATTCAGTTTGCAAATTTAAAATTTTTCGTCTACTCATGTTGATATTTCCGGTCATCTTTCCACCTGTCAGCGATAACTTACTATTGCTGACCGCGCAAAGTTGGCCAAAGCTTACGGCTTGTGATTTATCTGCATCGATTGGTGAATATGTTGTTTCAAGGTCTAGCACTCGCTGACCTGACATACTTAAAATTACCTGTCATTATATCTCCAGATTTTTTGAGATAGTTTGTTAAATCTGCACCAGCCGTAGTGGTTGTAGTTGCTGCTGTTTTTTCTGTTGAGCTGTCAAGTAACGTACCAAATTTTGTTTAATAGCTCATTCTTATTATTACCGCGAGATAAAATTTTGTGAATACCAAGTATAGAATGAGCATAATTAACTTTGACACGGAGCGATAATAAAACATCAACACAACCACGACCTATCAGATTGTCATATTCTGATAGTAGGACGAATTGGATCAGGCAAAACTACCCTTCTGATGAATCTGTTACTTAATGATCTCTTCAACTACGATCGAGTTTATATCTACACGATCAATCCACAGCAGGATAAATACGAGCTGCTTAGCAAATACGATGAAAAAACCCCTAAAAAATGAACTACGCGTTGGCGATGATACATTTATCATAAAACAACCTGAAGATTTAATACCAGTTGCCGAGCTAGATTCTGACGAGCATAAAATAATTGTCTTCGATGACATTCTGCTTAGCAACGCCGAGACGGATAAGGTAAATCGTAGTTTTCATTGTCACGCAACAGAAAATGTAATGCAGTCTATCTGGCACAAGGCTTGTACAATAACGAATCGATTTATCAGGCGAAATGCTGGTTGTTTTATATTCTTTTCTGGACTAGACAATATTGACATACAAAATATAGCACGAGAGCAATGCGGAGATATATTAAAAGATAAATTTGCTGAGCTTTATCATGGCGCTACTGGTAATGGCTGACACAACGTTTTCTTGTTTGATACGCTAGGACGAGATCTAAATCGTATGTTCAGATGTGGAATAGACATGTTTTTGGACTGTGAAAATTGATCTAACGGTAAACATCTGAAAATAAGTCTAGCAGTCAAACTCTAAAATTAATCTAACAAAATAAATACAACGATAAATGGACGCAAAACAAATAGAGGTTCTAAAGAAATTTGTTGCATCAAGGGCCGCATTCAAGAAAAAATTCAAGCAGGAACAAAGAGGACTACAGCAAACTGCAGAAGAAACTGCTAGACTTTTTAGACCAGTGACCGAAGCTGTATTTGGGAAACAG
Source organism: Megalonaias nervosa (assembly GCA_016617855.1). NCBI lineage: Eukaryota > Metazoa > Mollusca > Bivalvia > Unionida > Unionidae > Megalonaias > Megalonaias nervosa. The sequence goes on along the minus strand of JAECUM010011574.1, from coordinate 11,251 downwards.
CCAGATATTTCTGCGGCATCACCAGAAGATCTTAGAAAGTTATCAGAGAAAGGATTATTTGGTCTAGTTGAAGAAGGACAGATAAAAGGCTTTAGCACAAATTATTGAAAAAATTGGAGTTACTAGAAAAAATAGGAGATCCCGAAGAAATAAAAACATAATTTCACAGTCGATGAAAAAACAGGAAGAATTAACAGGTTAAGAAAAAACTTTCTGGTATTATAGTTCAAAAATTGTTAATAAAAGAAAAAAAAATTAAGACTCATGTAGAAAGTGCAGAAAGTATAATCTCTGAAGCAGATTATTGGAGATTTCTTGAAAAATATTACTCTGCTTAATATTACGATCTTGATGAAATTCCAGATGGCCAGACAACAAATACAAAAAATGTACAGCAAAGCTGGTATTTGTTCAAGAAATAGGCACAACAGTTGGAGAAAGTATTAATAAAGCAAAACAGAAGAAGAAATTTTGAAATAGCATGATAAAATTCATGATGGAACTATTGCTGATGTTATACTCCAAACTGCTAGTCAGTAGAGAAATAGAAAAAAAAAGATTACGATTTATCATGGACATTTTATCGGCTATTTAATCAATACGAGTCGCGACGTAATGAACAAATACTAAGAGAAATATTAGGCCACGGCGTTAAGATCTATAACTCGACCGCTGAAATAGTTGACCGGTTGATTAATAGCATCAAAGGAAGCCGGAAATACAAACACAGAAATTGACAACGAAATTGTTGAAATTTTAGATAATCTCAGATCAAATGGTTATCTAACATCCGACGAATATTATATTTTAAATAGTGATTTGATTCGCGCGAATTAATTTGCTAATAACAAAGCACAAACTGACAGCAGTCCAGTTTTATCTATCAGATAAAATAGGAATGTTATTAACAACGTTACTGCTTGATTCATTACAGATTACGGCGGACAGTGCAAACTTCTCTGTTATTTAATAATCCACCAATCGAACTGGACACAGCAACTCAAACGTCCCCGACGCATTACGAAATAGGACTAGTATCAGCTACTGCTTGGCACTCAATGGCAAAAGTGAAAACTAGCATCGATGATGATTTTACATTCGGAGTAAGAACAGGAGATGTTATCGATTGGAACTCTGTTAAGATAAAACAAGGCGCCTACAACATGCGGATCTCAACAAAACAATAAAATATCTCATAACCGCTAGCAGCAGCGGTATCTCATCAGATAATTGTGAGCTTATTCCAAACTATAACACATTACAGTCAAGAATAACACTTTGTTGTTGTTGTTGTTGTTGTAGGGTTTAACGCCATTTTCAAGAAAAGATAGGCTATTCATGGCGGCCAGTATTAATGGTGGAGGAAGAACCCGGGAGAACCCCGGAAAGAACCACCGACCCACGAGAAACTACTGGCAAGCTTCCTTACATACCCACATTGGCCGAACCTGAGACTCGAACCCACGCAGACAGAGGTGAGATGGCAATGATCGTAACGGTGAGCGCTTTAGAGAATAACACTTAAAAATAACTTGTTCATCGATCTCAGTAGCCTGACACAATCGGATCATTACTCGGATTTAATAAACAACAGTATGGATCTGCAGCAGTTGCAGTAATACAGTATGATAGTGAATCAGTTGTCAACGTCACAGATGTAAATACAATTTTGATAAACTGCTCTATTGCAACTGGATCGTATTGCGCACGAGGTAGCCAAGGACAAGCTATTTATAGTTTTTCTCCTGATGTACTACCAGGATAGCTAATGCAAGTAAATCTAAGACAGATAATCTACTATCCTGTTAGCGTTGAAAATCAAATATCGTCTATCACAATGACGCTGACTGATCAATCAGGTCGACAGCTTGATCTTAACAATGAAATTGTACCATATTATCTGCACCTAAGGTCAATGAGTTGACTGATCACAATCAATCTTATCAGCCAGTTTTGTATAACAAATGAAACAACGCAACATTTATTGCAGAAAAATTGTAGGAGGTTTCTTTGGAAATACATTCTCTAAAATAGTTGAAAATGTACATGGAATTGCAAAAAAGTAGCATCTATCGCGTTAGATGCATCTAAACCTTTTGCCATAGATGCCTCATCTGCAGCAGGTGCATCTGTTGGACAGAAGAATGCTGATAAAATTAAAGGCGGACCACCGAGTGCACCTATCACAATCGATAGGGATATAAAACAAGTAATTTCTGAAACATCACCAGCATTAGAAACAGCACCAGCTATGAAAAAAAAAAATAAATAAATAAAATAAAATAAAAAAATAAAAAAAATTAAAAAAAAATAAAAATTGCTATCTCCGCCCGGCGAAGAAATTATTAGAAAATTAGTAACTAAAACACGACCTCGGAGTGCTAGCACTCGACCAGATATTGCGGCGTTCTAGTGAGTGGCTTTGCAACCTCAAACCGTAGAGCGGTTCACGATTTTATCTAACAATTGCAAGTAAAAAATGTCTATCAAAAATTACCTTGACCTGACCAAGGAAATGCCAACAGATAACTGAACAACAGAATTTAAATACGTTGAGTATCCCGATGAAAATTCGAACGAACCTAGCACAACAGGCATACGAACTTTTAATACACGAGACGATGACGAGTTTCTGTTGCCACACAAAGCTGTACTTGAAGTACGAGGTAGTATAAAAACAGCAGTAGGTGGAGATGTAGATGCTGATACACAAGTGACACTTATTAACAACGGCTGAAGTTTGTTCAGAAGCGCTAGATATCAAATAGCTAATCAAACCGTTGACGATATTTATATGCAGTTACCAATTGCAAGTACTATTCTTAACGTAGTTTCGTTCAGCGACGATTACTCACAGTCTGTTGCAACAGATATTATGTGGTTTAAAGCGACTGGACTTGAAACAGCTGCAGTAGCTGATTTATTGAGAGTTGCTAGGGCACCAGTTGATTGTGCTGATGAACCTGGGACTCGTACTAATATTAACGCATTTTTAGCTCCGCTTCATGCTCAATACGGGACAGCGCTATCAGCTGATAATCCAATAGCTAACGTTAGAAATGCGCTAATAACTCTCTGTGATGCGATTGGAATTACCCCACCAGGTGCTGCAGCTGACACAGATGCTATGCTAGAAAAAGCTCAATCTATCGTTCCAATCATTAGAACTCAACCTTACAAACCAAGGTTATGTTAAAAGAAGCGTATTCACAGATAACTCAAATCAAATAACTATGATGCTTCCGCTTAGCACAATATTCGGATTTTGCAGAGACTACAATAAGGTATTTCGTGATATAAAGCATACACGTATGCTTGACCGAGCTGGTCAAAGCGATTGTCTGATGAGAACTGCTGGAGCAGCTGATTATCAATTTATAATTTCATGACTAGCGTTTTGGATGCCACGTGTCGTTTCGTCGATAGACAAATCATTAGAACTTGAGACGATGTTAACATCATTCACAATAAGTGTATTTCATGTAAAACAAAGTTTATCATCAAACCGCAATTCCAAATTCGATCAATAACACATGGAGAATAACAACAGCGTCAAGCGAACAGGGCATGTATTTATAGTGTTTCAACGACAGGATAGACGTGGAAGTCAGCTTCAGAACAATTCTGTATTTGATGGTCCAGATGTCAGACTAATATTTGTCAGAATAAATGCTAAGCAGTATCCAGAACGAGCGATCGAATGTAATTTTGCAGCTAATGCTGCAGCATTAGCTGACAGAGAATGTATCTCGAGCTTACATGTATCTGATGGAAGCTATGCAAAAGTATCAGGATGCTGACAGTGGATCTCAAATTTCAATCGAAGAACTTAGAACATTTTATCCGATATTTCACTTTGACGTCAGTAAGCATGGCGAAGGAGCTATCGGGTCAACGTCAGATTTAGAAGTTATATGGACACTTGGACAGATTCCAGTTGCTTACTATGCATACGCGCTATTGCGTCTGATAGCTTCTTAACGATAGATTATACAAAAGGCAGGATGACTGTCCAGGTATAAATACCAAGTGTTAGCCCTTGGGGTATAACTATGAGCGGTACAATTTTATCAAGCAAAAGGCAGGATGACTGTCCAGGTATAAATACCAAGTGTTAGCCCTTGGGGTATAACTATGAGCGGTACAATTTTATCAAGCAAAAGAAAAATAAAATACGATGAAATATATTATACATGAAACGAAGTTATCGCCAGGACAAGTTTAAACATTGGCACAAGCTGTTGTTAAACGAGAGTCTGTTTCGCTGAAGATCGATTTCGGAACCCCAAGCGCTGGCGTTCTGCCGGCAAAACTAATGTTAAACACAGCGGCAAATCAATAAAATGCGACTGCGCAGGCCATTTATTTTAAATTTATTAGCAGTGCAAGTTACTGCAATGCCTCGAAGTAAAGAAATAAGCGGAGGATTTATGGGACCTGCACTAGCAATTATTTCAAAAAAGGTACTACTAAAATTACTGCCAGTACTCGGTACATTAGGGATAGATGCTGCTTTGGGTGCCATATGCCACAAAAAGGCTGTCTGGTGACGGTATCAAACAGTATAACATGCAAAACATTTCACTTTTATCTAACAACAGTAATAAAAAAAGGCCTGGAAAACGTAAAACAGCAATGAAACGTACAACAACTAAAATAAGAGAACCGCAAAGACGACAAACCGCTCTGCATTTCGCAAAGGTGGATTCATGGGTCCGTTACTAGAGGAATAGTGGGAAGTCTACTTCCCAGTCTGCTGGGGATAGGGCGTGGAAAAGAACTAATGGTACCTGATACCAGACGCTGAAAGCATCCCCGTTAAGCAATTTTGAGATTCTAGATAAACTGAAAGATGCCAGCGGATTTCAATGAGTATTTTCTAAAGACGAGCTCAGACCGCTAGCGGTCCATGCACTTCGACCAGGAGAACGAAGATCTCTAGCGACAAGTCAATGTTGTGTTATAAATATTCAAATGACACGCATTGGGTAGAGCTTTACAAAAACAACTATTTTGATTTGTTTGGGCTGCCACCAAGTGATGTTACCAAACTGCGTGCTATCGTCCAAGTACAAAAAATCAATTACTCTTCTAATCAACTTCAGCCAGTTGGAACTTCAGCTTGTGGATATTATTGTGTTATGTTTATCAAACAAATGGCGGAGAGTGTAAAGCCATCCGCTAGCTGACTGGGTGATTTTCTGAAATTTATATTACAATTTACACCTAAAACAAGCTCGGGAAACGACAAAATTGCAATTTTATCTAACAAGCAAATATAAAAATGACTACGTATTGCCTGAAGTGCAAAAGTAAAACGGAAAATACAAACGAAACCATGGAAACAACTAGCAATAACAGACTAATGCTGAAAGGTATCTGTTCTATCTGTGGCCAGAAAAAGAGTGTGTTTCTTAAACGTGACTCTGTATTGCATGGAGATCAGGAAATGCCAAAAATTCCTGATGTAATTTTAGTCGATGATTAAATTATAACAAAAATGGAAAGCAAATCGTGTCAATATAAAGCTGACTACGATCTCTGTATGGAGGAAAATAAAATAGTAACTTACTGTCAGTGTTGTAATCAGCGAACTGTAATCGGATCCGGCTTAGATATTCACAAGTTAATTGGCAAATTACCAAAACCTATCCATAGATGGACACTGCCTCGCCATTGTTATACGGGGCCTTGGAATTCGCTGATAAACAACTTGATGAAAATGACAACCCAATCCCGGGAGTAGAGCCGTCCAATCAGATTGATGAAATCGCAATGCGTCATGACATATGTTACTGTGACAACGAAAATGATAAATCTAGCTGCGACCTTATTTGCTTGATGAGCTAAAAAATAAGAAACCTAGCGGAGTAAGAGGGATCGTAAGCTAGTACAAGGTACCAATGGAGCGAAATATAAACTTGGACTTTGAAATGTACTTCATGACAGTGGAGTGCAGAGCGGTCTCGCACTGGAGACGCTTGCGTCTCAGCTTCACAGACCTAAAGTAAAAGTTTCCTTGACGAAGGGTTGTCGCAAATTCAGTAGATGACATATGTGCAATAGATCTCGCTGATATGTCGAATATTGCTAAGTACAATGACAACAAAATATACCTGATGAACGTAGTCGATATTTTGAGTAAATACACGTTAGAGTGCATGCCACAGATAAAACAGGACAAACTATAGCTAATGCGATGCGAGATATTATAATCAGCACATAAAGAAAACCAAATAAAGTATGGATCTATCACGGAGCGGAGTTTTTTTAATAAGCAATTCGAGCAGTTTCTGGAACAAAATAACATTATCAAATACATCGCCGGAAATGAAGGAAAAAGTGCCATCGTCGAGAGATTTAATGGTACGTTAAAAGAAAAGATACACAAATAACTCACAGCCAAAAACACTAACAGGTATGTTGAAGATCTGCTAAAGATTGTGTCGAATTATAATAACACTAATTATAAAACACTTGGAATGTCACAAAACGAAGCTGTTAATAATCCAGTGTTAGTGAACGAGAATAAGTACCGAAGAAACAAATTTAAAGTTGGTGATAGAGTTATAATCTGACTAGTAAAAAAAAAAATACTTTTGAAAAAGGAATCACTCCAAACTGGTCCGAGGAAGTATTCGTTGTGCGTAAAATTTTAACAAGAATACCTGTGACGTATAAGCTAAAAGATTCATCAGGAGAAGAAATTATTGGAAGCTTCTACGAACAGGAGCTACATCGGACAGATCAGGATATATTCGTCATCGAGCGAGTGATAGCAAGAAATGGTAAGCGAAGTTTGGTTAAAAGTAGAGGTTACGGCGACAGTTTTAATAGCTGGATGTCAACTAGTGAAATAAAAAATCTTTGATCCAATCACAGTAAATTTTTTCTTGTTTCAAAAGAACAGACTTACATTTCACTGGCCTGTACAATTATATCAGATATTGTCCTCGCGTTATTGTTAGTACGCACTCTCCCATCAGGTTAAAAATCTTAACAATCAAAAAATCAAATTTTATATTTTTTGACGACCATAAACTTCTATCTTTCCACGATTTAACAATGGCTTTCACATTTCCCAAAATATCTGATGTTCAGAGACAGTAAAATTAAACTTTTTAATCTTTTTAGCAAGGTGATATTTAGATTGTACCGTGATTTTGCTGCGACATAAACTTCCTAGTCTTGAGGTACTATACCTGGTCCGTCAGCAAATTTATCCTCAACGATAGAAAATAGATACGTTTCTAGATCGAACTTGGGATTATTCGAATCCTGGTGCTTTGCATCTTGACTGCTAGCAGTATTGAGATGTTTTGCACTCTGATTCTTCGAATCCAGATGTGATTCATGTTTGCATTTTGCAGTATCACGATTGATATCAAAGTAAAGATCTAACAAGCTTTTCGCGAACAATAAATTTGTTTTGGACATCTCTTATACATAAGACTTTTATCTAATTTACTGTAATAAAATGTTAGATGAAATAAGAAGTATCGTCAGAGCTAAAATCTTAAATATGAACCTGTTATTCGACGCTCTCAAGCTATTTATGAATAATGAAGAAACGGAACAAAAGTACGTGAATTTTACTGTTAAATGCGATCCTTACTCGGTATTTAGCGTGTTACTGACAGATTCTGAGGTATCAGAACTTGAGAAATATAAAAAAAAAGTATTTATTCGATCTGCCAGAGATACCGTCATGAAATGAGCTCACTGTTCTTTGACAAGGAAAGATCTAAAAAAATATTTTAAAAATTGACTTGTGAATAAACTTCTAGCAGTGGAGTACACGGGTTGCTCTGCACCTTGCACTCTAATTTTATGCTGATTATTAAGATAATATGGTGATACGTGGCGACAGCAACGTTGTAGTAGAACAGATAAAAAACTTTTTATCTTACTCACCATGCTGTGGTCGATACGGCTAGATCCTAGTCGAATAAGATAAGGAAACTTTAACACAAATATTGATTTCTGTCTGACAAGCAGAGATATTAAATAGCAAGTGAGTCATAACGAGAGACGATTCTATCCCCGCTTGTTTTTGAGAAGGCGTGTATTTGTGGTACCATCAACGACACATCTATTCGAAGCTACACAAATGTTTAAATATTTTGCTGATGATGAGATTGATGAAAATGTTGTTTCCTCATCTGTAACAGAGCTAGTTGCTATAACAGGTCTGGCAGGTTTTTTAAGATTAAAAATACCTCCTCTGCCACGTCTAATATTTTCTTTATATATAACAAGGTCAAGATTCTGAAGCCGATTGTCAGTTCAAATACCGTTGATGTGGTCAGTAACTAAACCCCTTGGGATAGACCCATGAAAACCTCATAAATAAATCTGTGCGATCTGTAACAAATAAAAATCAGTATTTTTTCCTCGGATTGCCACCTGTAAATATCCCGGATTATTGATACTTCCAACTACCTTTTTGTTTGAGCATTCATACATCGGATGAGATTTAAATTCGTCCTGAAAAGACAAATTTTCGATGTTATTGTCTGTTACACTCCCATTTACTTGACAGACTCTCATTCCGTCTGGAATGTCATCAAAAACTGCGTATAAATAAAGTACTTGTTCAATATATCGGTATATTCAGCATCATTCTCCGATTTCACTTTTATCCTGTAACAAGCCGGAGTTCTAATTCCAAACGAAGCTTTAGTTTTAACGTTAATCACCACTCCGAGCATATTTCCAGCGTAGCAGTTGTACTTGCAGTGAACGTAAAATATCTCCTGCTCACTGACCGTTTACATAAGTCCACTAAGCATAATTTTGTTTATCTTATAATAATAGCAATTTTTGTTTACCTATTTGACATTCTCGTATCGTACTATTAGATAAACGTAAAACAGTAGATATAGTGTTACGTATATGTAATTTAATTACTTTTGTGTTAGTTTTAAATTCTTTTTTATTTTAATTTTGTTTCATTACATTTTATTGTAATGATAATTTTCATTGGATTTGAGTCTCTTTTCGGAAAATTGGCTTGACCCGATTAGATTATAACGGTTACTTTAGCATTATTTTTAGCTCACCCTGGTTCATAGATCTTGTAAACATCGGGTGAATACGATTGGCTATTACCAAATTTATTTCCGACCCACGTGTTAGCTGAATTGTAAACAACTTCTTTTTTTTTATTGAATCTTATAATAAGATTCGCTAAGTTCTTTCAAGGCTTACGTGATAAATGGCATTTTTTTTTAAAAATTGCGCTGTTCAAATTAGTAAATCACGTAGCCCGTCACGTGAGCCACCATGTGATCTAAAATCGAGGCTTGAAACAGTCATTTTCTACTAGATCTATTCAGTCGTATTTTAAACCTTGAGGGCTCAAGAGGTTTTTATTGTTGTTGCCAGTTTGTTCTGAAGTTCGTCTATTTTTTTGGAATTTAATAATTTAAATTCTCTAGAAAACTACACAAGTGCTTCATATTGATAAAAGTTCTGGGAGAAAGGTATTCAGTGGAAATTTATTCTGGAAATTCTAAATGGAAACATTATAAACTGTGATTCAATCGAGGATCTGTTGCTGTCAGTACAACGACCTCATCTGACGTCATTGCCTTCCATATTGGAATTTCATCGAGATTTGAACCTGGATTCAATTAGAACTATTTAGTGATAAGACTTATATTTTTCAATCCTAGGATTAAATTTTGGATTATATTCACAAACCGTAAGTCCTATTTCATATTTTTATTTTGTTTTCTAGGGAAATAAATAATTTTTGTTAAATTAACAAAGCTTGTTGGCTTCACTCTTTTCTTTTGTTTCTTTTGTACGAGCCTACACGTAACAGAAGAACATTGGGGGCTCGTCTTAGATATTTGAATTTTGGCTAAAATATTTCAGAAAATTGTTTTTTTAAATTTCAATTCCCCTAGTTTTTAAATCCCAAGCACTATTTTACATTTTGTTTGAAATCTTTAGTGAAAACAACAGGCTTTCATTCACAATGTCATTAGAAGTGGAGACTTATATTTCTAGTCCTACTCAGGAGCAGTTGGATAGTTTGAAAAAAGATGAGGTGCTTGAACTTGCCAGAAAATACGATCTTTTTGAAGCAAAAGCTTCCTTGAATGAAACAAGAAATTAAAAACATTTTGATTTAGTATTTAGTAGAGAAAAATGTTTTCGATAAAAGTATTTTGGCTTCGGTCAGTAAGTCTATATCAGACTGACATAAAAGTAATGGAATTAAAAATGAAATACAAGATGGAATTAGAGTTAAAGGAGCGTGAGCTTCAGAAAGAAAAAGAACAAATGCAGTTGCAATTAGAAGAGAAATAATTGCAATTGCAATTTGAAAAAGAGGAGAGAGAGACAGGAGAGGGAGAAAGATAAACAATTACAATTTGAAAAAGAGAGAGAGGAGAGGGAGAAAGAAAAACAAATGTTATTTGAAAAAGAGGAGAGAGAGAGAGAGAGAGAGAGAGAGAGAGAGAGAGAGAGAGAGATGCAATTGGAGTTACAGAAAGAACAAATGCACTTACAGATGCAAAAGAGATGGATGAAAAGGAATTTAAAATTAAAATGAATGAAATGGAACTGGCAAGTGAAAAGCACGATCTCATTTTACATACAAATTCAAGTTTTGACATTACAAGAAATATCAGGTTAATGCTCCCTTTTAGAGACAAAGAAGTAGACAAATATTTTATTTATTTTGAAAAAGTTGCTGAAAATTTGAAATGGCCAAGGGAGCATTGGACTCAATTATTGCAATGTTTACTTTTTGGCTAGGCCTGAGATACCTATGCATCCCTGTCAGTACAGCAAAGTTCTGACCATGATTTGGTTAAGGAGTGCATCTTAAAGGGTTATGCGTTAGTCTCTGAGACTTATCGGCAAAAATTCAGAAACTATAAAAAAGAAGCTGGACAAACGTATGTTGAATTTGCAAGAGAAAAAGAGCAGTTGCTTGAGAGATGGTGCTTAGCCAAAAAGTTGAACATGATTATGAAAATATCAAACAACTTGTATTACTTCAAGAGTTCAAGAACTGTGTTCCTAATGACATTAAGAATTATCTTGAAGAGCATAAGATCTAAACCTTGGAAAATGCGGCTCTTGCTGCTGATAAGTATTCCTTAACTCATAAAGTTCCTGTTGTAGGCAAATCATTCACTCAGCAGTCTACTGGTAGAAAGGTATTTCAGCCTAATACGACTCCTCCTAAAACTCAATCTAGCACAACTTCTAAAAATCAAGCTTCTGATAA
>JAECUM010011573.1:0-16888 GCA_016617855.1 Megalonaias nervosa | reverse complement strand
CTATATACTCAACTTTTTATGATTCATGGATTTTATCATGAGAAACTTTTGTTGTTGTTGTTGTTGTTGTTGTGGGGCTTAACGCCATTTTTCAGCACACGATAGGCTATACATGGCGGCCAGTATTAATGGTGGAGGAAGAAACCGGGAAATCCCCGGAAAGAACCACCGACCCACGAGAAGCTACTGGCAAGCTTTCTCACATATCTACATTCGCCGAATCCTAGACTCGAACCCACGCAGACAGAGGTGAGATGGTAGTGATCCGTAACGAAGAGCGCTTTAGACCACTCGGCCACTCGGGGCCCCAGAAACTTTTGAGTTTGGTATATTGCTTGATGTTGTCAAAAAGCAGAACAGCTTACAAGAAGTTTTCCAGGTGATAAAAAGCAATTACCAATGGAAAGGACTGGTGTTTGATCCATCTATTGTTATTGCTGATTTCGAAAGCAGTTTGATATCTGCCGTAAGAGACGAATTCCCAAATGTGCATCATCAAGGATGCTACTTCCATAACATGCATGCAATTTGGAGAAAGGACCAACACATGGGGTTGACAACATCATACATTTCTGATAAAGAAATCAAAAAGCACACATGCATGTTGATGACACTTTGTTATGCACCAGCCCTTTTGATTCAAAGTATCACTGAGCAGCTCAAAAACTCATCTGTATTTCTTCAACCTCTGTTTCAGTACTCTGAACAATACAGAATTTGGGAATACTTCCATTCAAATGTGGAATACTTCCATTCAAATGTGGAATACCAATGATGTTGACATTCATACCAATAATGACTGCAATGGCTGGCATTTCAACAGAGTTGTTAACAAACACCAAATATTTGGCACCTTCTTCAGTACATTAAAGACAAGGAATCATCTGTGGGAGTAACTCGGCAACAAAAAGAAAAGAATATCTGCTAAGAAATACAAGAAGCAAAGCTCTCAAGTGGCCACTCTTCGCCAACAATACCAGAGTGGAGACATTGACATCATAGCCTTGATTTGTGGGATTTCACATAATATTTGCCCATAACAAACAATAACTTAATACTGCTTGATTTATTACATCATGTGATAATTTTCTTTCTTGAATTATTTGTAACTGCTTTCAAAATTTAATTTTTGATTGACATCGCAAGCCTATTTTGTATCAATCCTAGTAAATAAATCTGATTTTGTAAATATAGACTTGAGTTACCAAAATCTATGTAAAATTATAAAAGATTAATTTCTTTATATCATCTACAAATTAAATGCTGTTAACTGTAAAGCTATAAGTTTCATTAATTAAATCTAAATTTTATATTATTTCCCTCTTTCTGTTTAAGTTCTAAATTTTTCTTACTGGCTTCTATTTGTCCCCTTAAGATTTAATTTCACTTTTCGATTTTCAAGACATTTTATATTTATCACCCATCTGCTTATCACATAATTGGTAATTTGCAGAAATGCCTGATGTGGAAATGCCTGATGCAGAAATGCCAGTCACAGAAAAACAGGCAAAGTCAGTAAAACAAAAGCATATCACCATGATCTAGTTTTGCCAATGTGAGAAGCATTCCTTAAGTTAAATGCATCCAGCAAGTGTCATTACTATACATGCAAAGGTGTCAATAATGTTAGCTAAAGGTACAAATTCACCATATATCCTCATACCAAGTCAAGGTTAATTATCATAATTTAAATGATGCAGGTGGAGTTCAGCTTATGAGCCTGATATAGTAAAAATCAGAATATTTATAAGCCAAACATACAAAATTCTAATCAAAACATGACTATTTTGTACACCAATGAAGCTAGAGATTGAAGATGACAATGTATTAGTAAATACAACGTACTAATACTTGTCAAATCAAAGCCATGAATTAGGGAAAACCTCCACTTACAAACCAGTTTATATGGTAACTGACATAAAACTGAGCATTTATAGTACAGATACTACCTATATTCCTTGTTGAATCCAGCGCAACATATAAAGGGTCACAGAAAAATCACCACTATTGCATATTTAAAAGAAAAATTGAACTTGTACACAGACTGACTTATCCTGTTCAATATCAATAAACTGGATAAAGCAGTCTAGTTTCAAATGATGCTATTCAATATCAGACTGGAGAAAGCAGTCTAATTTCAAATCATGCTATTCAATATCAACAGACTGGAGAAAGCAGTATACCAAAAAACTGAATAGAAGACAACCATGAATATATTTCAATTTGCCAATCCCCATTATGAGATAACCGTGGTTACTAACTAGCATGACATTTTCTAAACCATCAAAAATCTTCTTTTTCTACAACTTTATTTTACAATGATTTTTGGTTCACAGTGAAAACTGCACAACAACTGTGTGGAATAAGGTGACAATATAACGTTATACAGTAACACTGACCAAGGTGTCAGGCAATCAGTGAAACTAGCTGCTTTACTGCCAGGCAAGGTTTAGCATCCGCAACAGATTTACATGACAACTGTTCACCTGAAGATTGGGCAGTAAGTAGGTAAGGTAGGTAGGTAGGTAGGTCTAAGATTCAATGGTAAATCAAATAAATACCAATTATATAGAACAATATTGGTTATATATTGCCAATTAAAATTAAAATTTAAGTTCCCAAAACATATAAATAAAAACGTGCAAAGACAGGAAGATAAACCCTTCCAAATAAATGTAAACATAAGTCCTACAAGATACAAAATAAATGGTAAAGATGTTAAAATTATTTAAAAGGTATGAAAGCAGCAGCAGTAGTAGTTGTATTTAATACATATATGATAATACATACTAACACATTCTACAAATGATGTACTCATTACACAAGTGAAACATGACATGTTGATTAAACCTAGAATTAACTACAAAGCCTTTATGGGTTTTTATTTCCAATGAGGTCCTTGCTGTGGTTCAATATTTAAGTGGCACAGACTTTAAGAATGACATATAAAACAAGAGTCCACTGAAGGGATTAGTGCTCTTCTGCCTGAAAAGCAAGATAATACCATCTCTTCTGTTACTCTTCTGTTAAAAAGTTGAGTGTTGAAGTCATCTGAAATTTCTGAGCAATAAAAAGATTTTTGAATTAGTCACTGTGGTAGCCAGAGCTGATGTAAGATTGGCACCATTTTCATCAATGACCAACTAGACATCATTAGAAGTCTTTTGGTAAAAAAACCTATGTGAAGATGACCATACACTTAGGAGTAGTAGCGATATGATTTTCTAGATGACTACCATGGTAGCCATGTTGAATGTCAGATTGGCATCATTTTCATTAAGGCCCAACTAGATAACGTAAGTCTTCTGGTGATATAATTTTCCTTTCAGAGGAGCAGTGATAACAAGATTTTAAAGATGGCTGCCACAATGGTCAAGTAGGATGGGCACCATTTTAATTTAGGGCCAACTTGACCTAAAAAGTCTTTAGTGAAAACCCCATCTTTATATGATCAATCAGGTGAAGAAGCAACAACAAGATTTTCAACATGGTCCCAATGGCAGCCATATTAACAGAAATACTGCTTCTAGATATTAGGTCAAATCAAATATGCATGAAATTCATTCATAACCATATTCAACCAAGATCTCAATTGGATGTCCTGTTTACCAAGTTTGATCAGTCTCTAGAATGAAAAAAATCACCATTTCAGACACAAAATCACTTCATAAATATATGCATAGGACTTGCTCCTAACAAAAATCATACAACATCTTGATGACATTATCCTATTTACCAAGTCTGATTTAACTTGGGTCATAAATAAATCTCTCAAGTGGCAAGAAGCTCAGCCAATCCTAAAACCATCTCATTAATATGCATAGATCTTCTTCATATTAAAAAAACATTATATATCTTTTGAAATAAATGAAAATCTACTCAGAATCATAGCTTCCAGAGAGGCAATAACCTCATCCAATTAGATGCAAGATCACTTGATTAATATGCTCGAGTTCTGCTCTTTATAGAAACTGTCCAAGATCTTGATGTTAAAAGCATAAATTCCAAGTTCAGGCAAAAATGAATCACATATATGGCTTCCATAGCGCTAACAAGCTCAGCCAATCAGATGGAAGATTACATCCTTAACATGCATGGATCTTGCTCAATGCACAAGCCATTAGAGATCTTGCTGATATAACCCCATATTAAAAGTCTGATCAAAACTGGATTAGAAAGATGATTTCCAGAGTGGCAACAATTTCAGCCAATCAGATGCAATACAACCTCATTAATATGCATGTATCTCACTCGTTATCAAATGTGCCCAATATATATATATATATTGTGGATCTTACTCATGATTCAAATCCTCCAAGATCTTGATGATATAAGCATATATTCCACATTTCATCAAAATCAGAGCAAAATACAACCTCCAGAGTGGTAACAAGCCAATCAGGTCTAAGATCAGCTCATTAATATACAGTGATCTCACTCATTTTCAAACTAGTAAAATATTTTCATGATGCAAACTCATACTCCAAGTATGACTGAAATAAGAAAAGAAATGAACTCCCCAGCAGTAAGAAGTAAGTGCTGATGGATGCACAATGCAGCTTTATGATTCTAGATGACACACAACACATGATGGCCACATGGCCATACCTAAGCATACTTGACCTTATGGCCAAGTGAATTAAAAAGGAAATCATACTGATATACTTTGTGCTTAAATTAGAACCAGTATTGGTTTTTTGTCAAGAAATAAATGCAATAACCTTTTTAAAGCAGTTCATATACAGTGAAGATTTGTTTATTATGTTCTTGAATACAACATTTTCTCTGTTAAAACTCATGAGTTCCCCAGGCAAATTTCCATTACTATATAGTCCCAAGGTTATTTGGTTATAGTGTTTGATTTGTGTAGTCCATCAGAGAAAATGAGCTCAATTACAATATTTTTATCACCAGATGTACCAAAACCAGGTAAACAATGGCAGTCATTTAAATGACTAAGGCAAACTGTTTTGATAAGGTTTACTGAGCAAACATGTCATTACCAGTAGCAATAATGATCAAAATTATGTTCCCCTTGGCACTGCATGTGATGGGTCTGGTGATGAGAATGTTGATTTCTCTGATTATGTTAATTCTGATCATGATAATGTCAAATCTACAATATCAATAACTGAAGATATTGTTTGTAAATTAATGATCGCCAGGAAGCAAATGATTTTTTGGGGTACTAAATTGGAAAGGATGATGGTGACCTTGTACAAGCTGTTGTACCCAGAGGCAGCTAAGTTCTAGATAGTGTACTGGCATGCTTGACATCTTTTATGAGCATCTGCATGTTACTAAGAAACATATATTTTTTATAAATCTCAGATTAATTATTAAAACTGATGAATATTAACAATTTCTTTCTGGCTGGTACATATATACTGACACTTTCAACTGATGTTTACTACATGCATGTCCAATATCATCAGCATGCACATCAATATGGATATGAACATAAACATTTTGAAAAATAAACAAAGAATTTGGATATAATGTTATAAAATCCAAGTCCCCTGTGAAATGTTGTAATCTTTACTGTAACAGGATATTACCTCTATTTTGTGTAACCTACATAGTCAAACTCCAGATTCTGGTAATTGCAAATTTTCTCACAGAGAAAGGTATGTTATTAATATAGTCACTGGATGGACCTCTTTGACAAACTGAATTCTCCTCAAAATATCTGCTCTGTCAATACTCTAGTCCCTCTAACAGTTTACACATGTGCAATGTTTGATCTTAATTAACCTAATAAAGACTCTAATTGTTAGTCTTGGCCATATTTTGTGTTTAAGTTTAAATTCAAATCAACAAATATGAACATAATTAATTTCATATTTATGATCACAGAAAATTAGCAAAAAAATGTAGAACACAAAACTTACTAGTCTCTCAGTCCAACTCTGTAGGTTACTGACAAATTCTTCATCATCAGCAGGACGTCTATGAAAGGCGAATATCACAGATATACAATCCCTCAGCTTCCTCACCTGATGGCCAGTGTCAGCTGAATGTCCATCTAGTACTGACATTGAAACATACACAAAAGTATGTACATGTTTTGTTTCAGTTGGTGGAAAGAATGAGTGTGATATGGCATTAGGATATCACTCAGCCCAATGAGTTATATACCACATTAGGATATGTCTCAGCCTGAAAGCCCTGGCATATGAGTGCAAATTATCAAACCAGTTTGAAATGACAATAGAACATGTCTCAGCTTGAAAGCATTAATGTTTGATATGGCATTAGGATATGTTTCAGCCTAAATGCCCTGATATATTCCTATACCATATCAAACCAGTTTGGTATGACATTAGGACATATCTCAGCTTGAAGGCCTTAATGTTTGATATGGCATTAAGATATGTCTCAGCCTGAAGGTGTTAATGTTTTATACCACATTAAAATATGTCTCAGCCTAAAGGCCCTGATGTATTCATACACCATGTCAATCCAGCCTGATATGACATTAGGATATGTCTCAGCCTGAAAGCCCTGACATATTTACACATAATACAAAACCAATTACATATAGCATTAGGATATATCTCAGGCTGAAGACCCTGACATATTTATACACTATATCAAACCAGTTTGAAAAGACATTAGGGTATATCGAAGCTCGAAGGCTTTAATGTTTGATATGACATTAGAATATGTCTCAGCCTGAAGGCCTTAATGTTTGATATGACATTAGGTTATGTCTCAGCTTCAAAGCCTTAATGAGATGGCATTAAAATAGTCTTAACCTGAAAGCCCTAATGTTTTATATGGCATTAGGATATGTCTCAACCAGAAGGCCTTAATGTTTGATATGGCATTAGGTTATGTCTCAGCCTATGGCATTAGAATATGTCTCAACCTGAGGGTCCTCATGTATTGTTATGACTCTCTGGTCATAAACTAAGTAACAGAAAGAAGCAAAACCAACAAGTTTTGTAAAGCTTAACAAATAATTTAATTATTAAAGTTATAAATGAAAATGTGAGAGGAACTTACAGTATTATGAAGTGAATCAAAAATAATCTTAATAAAGCTTGATGAAATTCTGTATAAATGGAAATGTGCTGGTCCACCAAGAATCGTGACATTATCAAGATGGCATCATCCAGAACTACTCTGAATAATTCACAACAGTTCCAGAATTAATACTAAAGTCCAAGTAATGAGCACTTTCTATTTCCACTGAACAATCCAAACAAAGGTTTTTCTTCTCAAATAATATCTAATACAACAAAAAACATGTCAGCAGACTTACAACAGGAATACAAGAAATGATGACTCCAAAATTGGAATGAATCTGATTGGTCAGTTCCCTCCTTATATACACCTTCCACTGCGATTGTATTCCACAATATAACCCACGTGATGGATCTTACTACTCATTTTGTCTCAAAATTTTCTATTCATATGACCTAGCCAAACCAATGGGATAACTTCTAGATTCTTCTAGAAACGTCCAAACTCCACCAGCCAATGAGAACGTAACCCAAACACATCATTAAGTCTCATTATTAACAGTATTATTAGTAACTGTCAACACATACATCAGAATCTATTTACAGATCCTAAGTAATTTTACACTCTTAACAAACCCAGGTCATGTTGGCAAAATCAACTGAAGATATTGTGTACAATATACAGCCATGAATAAAACTTACAAAAAATTAAATAAAATCATGTACCAAAAGCTACAAAAAATATAGATATACAAAACAGCATTCATGCACTATACCAAACAAGTTCTTTAACCCAACTAGAAACAAATCATTAATGAGATTTTGTATTTATTACATGTCCCATCTTACACTTTTTAAATATTTTTAGCTTTATAATGTGACTCAAATTCAAAATGAATTGTGATTTTAAAAAGTCTGCCTGGGTGGATCTACAAATATTAATGCATGGACATCAGAGAACAAACTAAATAGTTCCAATCAGAAATATGGATTGAACATCTTTACTGCACACCATATCAGCCACATAAGATGAAATCAGTATATAATAAAAATATCACACATCAAATTTATTACTGTTAATTGTTATCTCACGTTAAACTTAAGATTGTTATGATATGATGTTATGACATCAACAAAATTGTGTCATAAATGTTATAGTTCAGCAGATGTACATCCAACAAAGTTTTTAAAATCTTTGCTCTTCATCCTGACAATGTTCACAAATTAATATTTAAAAAATATATTCAACTTTTATACTGCAGTAAAATTAATTGCAAGCAGAGAAATGATTTAATATCATACTTATTCAAGAAAAATGGATGCCTTTAAATAAAATCACAAGCTATATACATTATTACATACATTATAAGAGTCAGCTGACCATGTGAAAGGCAATGAAACAGTTTGTGAGGACTGTTCCACTTCAACGTACATGGTACCCAGGGATGACAGTCTTTCTAAAAAATATTTGCCAGGGTACTCTGATTATACAAAGATGTGGTGACTACTCCACATAGAAAGTACCTTCTCTGGGTCCAAAGAATCGAACAGCCCCAATACAGGTCTTGCTAACAGCAGAGATTTTTATTTTTAAATTTTTTGCTAATATTTGATTTACTGATGTCATACTGCTAAAGTATTGCTCATTCAGTTACAGTGAGTATATTTTTTATTTTAATAATAAGTGCATTACCGAAAGGACTATATTTAGTCAAATACTTACTTCTGGCTTTATAGATTGCAGTCTCTAGTGTTTATTGTATTCCACCAATGAAATACTCTTTATGTAAACACAAAAATGTATTTTGGCACAACAAGGCAGTGGCAACTGACAAATGCACCACAGAAATATGAGTATGAAGGGTACGATAGCCAGAATTTATGTCATTACACATAAGCAAACATCATAGCAAGAACATATCAAAATGAAAGCATAAAGCATATCATGTAACATTACTAATAGGAACATCTCTTGCTAGTGGACAAGTTACTCCTTATATACACCAACAATGTATTTTGGCACTAATATGGTGGTTTGCTACTGGCCATGAGGTGTACAAAAGCCAGGATTTATGTCACTACACATAAATATATATCAAAGCAAAACTATGTCACAATGACAACCAATATCATATCATGTGACATTACCAACAGAACATCTCTTACAAGCAGACAGGTCCAAATATAACAACAGTTACATCCCTTGCAACTGGACTGGTCTAAATATTACTGCTTAGTTGCAATGCTTCACTTACTCAGGATTATACTGCAACAGTTGTCATATCACATGACATTACCAACTGAATATACCTTGCTAGTGGACAGGTCCAAATATACCAACAGGAACATCCCTTACTAGTGGTCTGGTCCATTTATGGTTGTGCTTAGTAGCACTGTTTCACTTGCTAAGACTTATACTATAATGATTGAACATAACAGATGGCAGTATGTTGTCAATCACCATGTAGCAAGAATAAAACCTGGTGCTAACAAGGTTGGTTATCTTCAAATATTTTCAACATTATACTAGTACTGTACTATTTTTTGAGAAATTATTAATAATCACTATGTAACATGTATTTTGGAAAACAGCTACCAACTGCAATGAAAACATCAAAGAATATTCTTTTATTGTCTTAGATTGATAATTGTTGTAAGTATTTTATGCAAGCACAGGAACGTTTCAATGACTCTCCATCACCAATGTGCCATAGTATCCATGTATTTTTGCAGTGCTATCCAATCCATCACCAATGTGCCATAGCATCGATGTCTTTTTGCCATGCTATCCAATCTGTCACCAACATGCCATAGAATCAATGTCTTTGCAATGCTATCCAATCTGTCACCAATATGCCATAGAATCAATGTCTTTTTGCTATGCTATCCAATCTGTCACCAATATGCCATAGTATCAATGTCTTTTTGCAATGCTATCCATCACCAATGTGCCATAGTGTCACTGTCTTTTTGCAATGCTATCCAATCCATCACCAATGCGCCATAGTGTCATTGTCTTTTTGCAGTGCTATCCAACCCATCACCAATCTGCCAGAGTATCAGTCTTTTTGCAGTGCTACCCAATCCATCACCAATGTGCCATAGTATCAATGTCTTTTTGCAATGCTATCCAATCCAACACCAATGTGCCATAATATCAATGTCTTTTAGCAGTGCTATCCAACTTTACATTACTTGTATTTATGCACTGATTGATCTATTGCAAAGTTGAACAGTGTTGCAAAATGTACTTACCTTGAACTGGAGCATTTCTGGGGATATCTCGCAGTGCTGGTGATGTCATGAACAAGTTGTGAATGTAAGACTCCACTTGTAGTCTAGAAATTATACAGTTATCATAAATAATCATGGCTCCCGAAACATCAACATCAAATAATTGTATTGGATGATTGAGACAGATTTTTTTCCATTTGCTTAGTATGTTTTCATAACAATTGGTGCTTCAAAGGTAATGTTTTCTTTGAAATTTCAGCAAAATATTTTATCTGGGTATATTTTAAAAAAAGGAATTGACCGTCATTTGGTCAACTGTAGTTACTGTTCCTCCCTGCCTACTGAATAGACCAACAATTAAGATCTTGTTTTGTTTTGTTTTGGGTTCTTTTTACATTTGTGGCAGCGGAGTGATGCTGCCTTCCACACATGTGTCAGAAATTTAAAAAAGGGTCAACAGATGATGGAGACACAGGTGTTCTCATCTGATAACAGGCACAGTGGCTCATTACATAGAAAATTAGGTGTTTCTGTCAATAAATCAAGGGCTGGGGTCTAACCTGTAACAACATAACAGGTTGGACCCCCAGCCCTCAATTCACTGACGGAAGCTCCTAGTTTTCTTTTTAACAAGCCCCTGTGATGACAGGGAATATTACAGAAAATGTGAGCATTCTGAAGGATTTAATTTTGAGTGAAAAGAAGAGGAATTTTACATACCTTCCACGTACAAATGTCAGTCTATGTAAATATATTAATTACTATCGAGCGGCCAAAAATCCCACAAAAGATAGATTACAAGATAATGCCTCGTCTGGTTGATCTCTGCTACCAGAAATGTCAAAAATAAGCAGATATCTCAGAACATACAGTACTCATGCTAGATGCCAACATAAGCAGATATTGATATAACAACGCACTGTTAAGATGGTTTGTCAATGTGGACAAAGAATTTGTTTATGTAAATTTCAGTGCAATTTATATCAAGTTTGCAGCTTCCTTTCATGGGGCCTCTGAATTTCTCCACTCCAAACCAATGGTTGTATGTACAAGTTTAAACAGCCAACAATGTTGCCAATAAAAAAAAATCACCAAATAGTATATTTTGCTGCCAGTAAGGAAAAAAAAAATCGCAATCTGCGTCATTGGCAAAGCCATGCACGATCCCTGAATAAACTGTTTACATGTTATTTTTCGTACTTTTAAGAAGGAAAAACTATTTTTTCGTGTACAAGAAAAATACATATAAAATTTCAGAAGCCATGCCATGATTGTCTTGTATTATTCATATGCGATCTCTTCCCCAAAAGGATAATAAACTTTTTACGTTTTTTCATACTTTTAAGAAAATAATTTTTTTTTGTGTATGAGAAAAATACATGTATATGAAATTTTGGGAGCCACACCACGACAATGTTATATCCAAATTTGTGTTATAACAGAGCTTGCTATAATGGAGTCACACTGTATGTATATATATATATATATATATATATATATATATATATATATATATATATATATATTATATATATATTTATATATATATATATATATGTATGTATATATGTATGTATATACACACACAAAGAGAATTACAGATATACACCAAACAGAATGAAAAGTGCTCTCCCTGGATTCTACAGGAAAATGCTTGATAATACTAGGCAAAATTAATATTTAGTACAAATAATACTATCATACAGGTTAGAGAATTTTTAATTCATACTCTACCGAAATTTTAACCCAGGTCCGCAGGTAAATGGCACCCACTGCCTTGCCTTCATGCACCAGTTCATGTACCGTCTCTCTCTCTCACACACACACACACATCCTTTGACACAGAATGAATTTGTTTTGGGCATTTTGTAAAGCAGTTTATGAAGCTTTGTCTACAATTTTGTGAATTTAAGATTAAATGCCTACAAAACATTTTCCTTTTTTTAAAAAACTATTTCTCACCTGGAGAGCTGGGCAGAATATGAGTGCAGGGACAACTGCTTCTCAAGATGCTCTTGCACGGTTTCCAGTGTCTTCTTCAGTTCTGCAAATGCCACATAGTTCATTTCACACTTCTCGAACTTGTGTGTGCCCTGACACTTGGCCCCATCTCCACACTTACCCTGTGGTACAAAGTTCATTAGGTGTGAAATTCATGAAAAAGTTGAATAATGCTTATATGCCACACTCTATTATTCAACAAGTTATACAAATTTTATGTCTGATAACCAGGAAATAAAAATTCATTTCAATGCTCCAGCTAAGATTTTATTACCAAGGGGAGGGGAACAGCGGGCACTTTTAGCAAAGCATGCTGCTTTGTTGAAGGCTTGAACACTTTTTGGAACAATGAGGCAGTTCTGCAATAAAAGGACTTGATGCCAATGATAAAAATGAATGTCATCTGTTTGGAGGCAAAAACCACTTTCATATGTTTATCCTACAATAAACTTTTAAAAAATACATGGAATAAATAAACCAGAATGTAATAAACAATTACATAGCTCACCTCTGCATAAATTTTACCAGTATACAAGAGCCGCTGAGGACAGTGTCAGGCAGAAAATGAATTCAGACTAAAGCATCTTGTTCTTTTTAAAACAAAATTGTTATGTATATCTATATTGTGTGCTTAATTTTTGTCCATGATTGAAGGTAATGCCTACATGAATTTTGTCATGATTCTATGAAGTAAACAAGATGTTTACTTGAATTTGAGTTAAAATCTGACCTTATTTATGAGTTAGTGGATTTGTATGTAGGAGATTCTATTGTGTCTTAGGTCAAGTGAAATTAGTAAATATACGATCTTGTAAACAATTATTCACTCCTGTTTTATAATCAGTCTATGGAATCACTTATAGTTTACAGATATAATCTGAGAAGAATCATTTATTTCATTTATTTAAATTATTCATTGCAATTACAAAGTGCACATTGATGTTTTATTCTAAAACACTTCCATGGAATTATTGACGTCCCATTCAAAGACATTCTGGATTATATCACTGTGATACTTCACGACATCCAAGACTATTTTAATTCATTCTGAAGATTTTATACTTTTGAACTTGTCATAGAACATTTAGGATTATTTGGGAAATAATTCACAAGACTGTAGCGTCTTTTGAATTTTCACTTTCTATTCTAGGGAAATAAATTATTTATTGATTTTTTTTAACTTGTAGGTTTTGCTTCTTTCTGTTACATAGTTTAAGATCATGAGTTATAAAAATTTTTGGGGAGCAATCTACTATTTTCATGTTTGATCATATCTTTTTGAAATTTAAAATTTACAACTTCTAAGCAGCACTACTGATATATAGCCAGCATTGTGCTGATATACCATAAAATGCATGTACCAATCTATCCACCTAATGTGACATTGCATAAAAAAAATAAAAAAGCATTCTTTCATATCATATCAAAGCAGAGGTACTATAAGGAGTTGATAAAACAAAACAGAGATCAATGTTCATCAAGATGCATCCCAAAGTTTCATGATTTTAGATATGACTGTATGTACACGGCATGTGATCATGAGTAAAATGAAAAACTTAAGCTAAGCCAGCAATATATGAAATATAGGTCACAGTGACCTATTTTTATGGGTATAATACTGAGAACATCTAATTTAAGCAAAGTCAGCCAAGTGTGAAATACAGGTCACAGTGAAATACTTTTAAAACAAAAGTGTAGTACTAGCAAGATCCTTTTTAGTGTCCTGATTCCAGGTATAACAATATTATGCAGTAGTTAAAAAACATCAATGTGGTCATGACTTAAATGCAAAATTTTAACTAAGGCCACTAAAATAATGAAACACAGGCCATGGTGACCTACTTTTATAGTAAAGGTGTAGTATGACAAGGGATGCATACAACTGTCAAGATTAAAGATCCTGGCACTAACAGTGCTTATGACTGAACCCAAGTCAACAAAGCAGGAAAAGTGGGTCAGAGTGACATATGTTTGTGTTGAAGATGTAGTACTCATCAAGATGCATCCCCTCACCAAGTTTTATGAATCTTAGCATAGCAGTATGTCTACAGGGTGCAAAAGACCTATTTGGTTATGAGCTAAATGCAAATACATAAGTCAGTAAAATTGGAAATACATGTCACCATGATCTACTTTTGCTGTTAAGCTATGTTACTATTAGAGACGCATACAATCATCATAATCTGAACAGGGCTTGAGAAATAAACTTAAAACTCAACAAATGTCAATGAAGCATGAAATATAGCTCAGTGACCTACCAGAGTGTGTGTGTGTGTGTGTGTGTGTGTGTGTGTGTGTGTGTGTGTGTGTGTGTGTGTGTGTGTGTGTGTGTGTGTGTGTGTGTGTGTGTGTGTGTGTGTGTGTGTGTGTGTGTGTGTGTGTGTGCAAAAATACAGAGTTGGTCCTAAACTAAGTGCAAAATCTTAACCTAAGCCTCAAAAATTTTTAATTTAGGTGATAGTCACCTTCTTTGGTGGTAAGGGTGTGGTACTAATAGAGATGTATACAATCATTTTAACTTGATGATTCTTGCATCAACAAAGCATAAGAAATAAAAAAAAATATGAAGTTTAACCAAAGACTGTCACTGCAATTACTGTAGGTTATCTTATGATGTTGCTATGTGCCACTGCTGTGAGAGGTTGTGTCTAAGCATGGCATGAGTTTCTTATGATGCTAAATATACTAATATATCTGCAAATAACGTAATAATAGAATATGCACCTTTAAAGTCAAGGCCTCACTGCTATGATTTTGCCTCCACAGTCACCCACCTTCCACCTTATATCAAGAGTATGTTGCTCACCACTCATCCATGATGTTGTCATACAAATGTCATCCAATTTCTCAAATCTTAGTTAACAGAAAGTCATATATATGTATCTCACAAAATTCTCATACTTAACACTAACATGCAAAATAGAAATAAAATAATTCATCCAATATTGTACCGGAAGGTTGGTGGCTTTTAGATTTTGGAGACCCAATTGACTAGACCTGGATGAAATTTAAGGCAGCTAAATCAAGAAGTCTGGTCCTGAAGAAAACACAAGGTGGAAGATAAATACATGCTCAAAGACAGGAGAGAAAGTGATGCCAACACAGAGCAAGCAACAAGTTAACTTTGGCAAGTACTTTAAGGACTCCATGAATGACAGTGTGAGTGTGGCAGACATGAAGTAATAAGCCAAAGACTTGATGGAACCCTTAGGCAAGAAGTACAAAGCTTTGTGTTACCATTATGGTATTCTACCAAGAATCCTTTGGTCACTTCTTGCATATCAGATCCCACTGACAGCTGTAGGAGTAGCTGAGAATGTTCAATACATATCTGCAATAATGAATGGGAGTAAAATGATCTGTGGCTGCACATGCAGCATACCTGAGCCCTGCAGATATATGTGTGCGACGTAAGTAAATAAAAGTGACATAAAAATGTTGAAGAAGGAGAACAATACTGCTCCTGTGCAAAAAGAGCACTGCAAACTACAAGCACTCCTAAGGTATTCTCTGACTGGTATCAAGACCAACATGGATAAGGTCTGTGAATGCAATTCTCTGCCATATCCTACAATTGTGAGCTGCTTTCATTGTTTTAAAGATGCTCCTGATTCCATGGAAGATGACCCACATTCTGGAAGACCATTGTCTTTTACATCACAGCAAGAAGTGGCGACTGTGATTGGGGCAATTTATGAAAATGCTCAAAACATGGTAAGATATTTCGCTCATGGGCAATAATTCCTCCACTGTTTCTAATGTTCTCAAGAATCATCTGAATATCAAAAAGGTTTGTGCAACATGGGTCCCACATTTGTTAATAGCTATCAAAATTAGACTTGGGCTGCAATGACCAAATAACTACTTACCAACATGAGTGACCAGGGGCATTTGAATGAGTTTGTCACTGATTATGAAACATGGATACATTTTGTTAACATGACATAAGAGAAAACAATAAAGTTGGATTGGAGAAAATGTGCAAAATCCACACATTACTCAATGTAGTCGGACTGTCAAGAGTATATGCACATTATTTTCTATGCAAAAGACCCCATCGTCCAGGCATCTGTGTCTGACTCTGCTACTGTCACTGGACATCTGTATACCTCCAGTCTTGCCAAATGTTGTGAAAAACTACTTAACCACCTGTCCACATAAGAGTACCAAAGCCATTCACCTACTCCATGACAATACACTGGCACATAAATCTACAACTGTGACAGACTTCCTCAAGGTGCACAGCATCCTAATTCTGTGCCACATCCTCAACTCACCCTTGATTAAGCTTAAAAGAGATTTTTGTATCAAAGATTTGTTATGGGACAGATTATTTGAAAGTTGCCACGCAGGTGATGTACTTAAGTTTTGTTCACTAATAAAGAACTTTGTTGTGAAGTGTTCTAATGTTCAGAACTTTTTAAATACCCCTCACACAATTAGCATTAGCCAAAATATTTACAGATGTTTATATGTGACCATAGATGCAGGCAGGTATTTTAGTGCAAACTTTAATGAGAGACCATTTTATCAAAAATCACCATTAAATATTACAGCCAAGGCAAATACATGTATAATAGATAAATCTCAATATACCCTGGATTTTTTTACCTTCCAAATATCTTGATGAGAACTGGATAATGTTATTTTTACTTCTCTAGTAGGGTGGACATTCTTCTTAGATC
>JAECUM010011571.1:0-50502 GCA_016617855.1 Megalonaias nervosa | reverse complement strand
TATAATACCTATCAAGATTAAAATAAATTAATAAAATCCAGAAACTGAACTGTAAAAAGAAATCGCTGAAGATTTCGACGTTTCTGGTACGAACTTCATCTTAACCGAAGTTCATTTTTGACAGCTGATATGCACATGAATATCATTTTTATAACTGAAACGTGTATAGCAATAATCACTTATTTTCACGACAAACATTATTAATGACATGAGTTCTTCGACTCGTGGGGATCAGGACCTATATATGATTTACAGCTATTGTGCAGTTGTCAAGTTTTTCATCACGGAAGGTATCACTAGCTGAATAACTAGGAATGTTGATATCCGAGGCTTGGCCGATAGTGTTCGAACTGTTTCTGGTAGAACTTCGTAAATTGGCATGGGAATGACAGGATTATTTCGACAGTTATTTACAGCGGGATTGGACAGATTACTGAAACTTCATAATAAGGATTCCTTAAAGACGATGCAGATCATTTCCTTCTGCATGTTATCTGAGGTTACGGCATAGTTATTCACGCTTGTTAAGTTGAGAAAAAAAGAAACTTCGAGGAAAATGTAGTTCCAGCCTCATATTGAGAGCATGGTAATTCAGAATCAGGAAACGACAGTGTCTGTTTCTTACTCTTGGGATTCGACGGTAGAAAATGTATAGGTATATAATACACACTGTTATGATGCACACACATTTGGGTTCCTGTCTCGAGCTCGTGTAATGTGAGAAAGCTTCCAGTTGCTCCGCGTGGGTCATTGATTCTTACAAGGATTTTCTCGGGATCTTCCTCCGTGGCCACCATGTATAGCCTATCGTAAAAAAAGCGTTAAGCCCAAAACAACAACAACAACATTATCGTATATAAGTGACAGTGTCTAGCACCATCTGGCTGAAGCCCAAGACTTCATCCTCGTGTTAAGGTTTACGTTTCTTTTCTCCATATTTGTGAATCTATCGAATTATACCAATATTGAAGATAGTGCGACAGTAGCCAGGTAACTGACCGAATGCTAGCGAAGAGTGAGTTTGGACTTCTATCAGTGACACCGATCATACAGTTTGTGTCATCTCATGGTGCAGAATGATCACTGAGTTGTCGATTGTGCAAAAAGAAGCACCCACTATTGACTTAATATGGGTCTTTACTTGGGCTCTGTATATGTGTCAAATCCACGGCTCAGTCAGATGAGCTGTCAGCCGTGAAATAAAAAAAAAAAAAAAAACCTATAACAAAAGAGACAAATACAAATCAATTAAAAGCTTTTATTATATGTTTAAGCGTGAAATATAGACTTATTGGCGAAATAATTTTCATATTTTTTCATTCCTACATTTTTACGTGAAAAATATACTCTTAAATTTTCACATGTGAAAAATATATCTACATGAAAATATAACATTTCCCATTGTGTGTGCCCACATATGTTTTACATGCAGAAACAAAGTACGAGTACTTTGTGAGCTAAAACAAATAAATAGAAACTAACTTACATTACAGACATAGAAATTAATTTTTGATAAAGAAATTTGACCAGACGCCGTTTGTTCTTTCCCCTTACTTTGACAGCAACCATACACCCGCTGAGATGAATTGACGAATTGGACTCGCATTGTTTTCAGGTAGGTTCATATAGTTTACAAAATAAGAAAACTGTAATTTACTTTAACAGATTAGATCAACACAATCCTACCGCCTTCTTAGATTACTTATATTTATTTGCTCAACCTATGAAAGTGCGGTGAATTTAAGAAAAGGGGATGGGGGTGAGCATGTTGTACCGAGAGTGAGTTTAATCTTCTAAATTTCGAATCTGGAGCAAGTTTGGTATTTAATAAAAATAAAATTTTCTTTTCCTACGTTAGTACAAGATATATTTCATCTTGTGATACCAGAGATGATATAATTTAACTAGGGGCTTTCCACTCGTTTAATCTCACGTTTCTGGTACCACACGACAAACTACATCCGATATTAACGTAGGAAAAGAAAACATCCTCTGTTTATTGCATTAAACAAAACGGTGATTACATCCACACAAATTAAAATACAAATACGGATTATTCCGACTTGCACGAAAATGGAAGAAATATACTTAATAGTCAACACCTGGGTTGTCGTTTTTTTAGTTTTAAATTCTCTTGTTTTTCAAATAAAGAATTGGTTAGTTAGCCAAAAGGACATCAATTTTCCTTAATCTATTGTACATAATACATACTGCTAACAAGGATACTTTGTTAAACTATTTTTCAAGATTTCTTAAATATGCTAATCCATACAGATTCTTGGATAAACCATCTATCAGATAAAACAGGTATTTAAACATGATAATCGATACCGATACTTGGATATACTGTCTACTGATATAAAATAAGGATTTTAATATAATAATCCATACCGATTCATGGATATACTCTCTAATGCGATAAAACAGGGATTATGGCTGCAAATTACAATACGAATATTAACCATTAGCTGTCTTTAATCAAAACCATGACTGTGATACCCGATTAAGTTGTTACTCATATCTATGATGATTAAATCAAGTCATAATTAATCAAAGAAAATGTGATTAATAATAATAATAATAATAATATAAATAATAATAATAATAAAATTTCAACATGTTAACGCGACTACTGTATTCTTCCCGACGTCGTTGTGCATTCACTATCACACAAATATTTCATGACCATGCCAGACCCCACTTTTATACACTGTCTGTACACAATGCCACACTCCCTTTTAGACACTGTCTGCACACAATACCACACCAAACTTTTAGACAATATCTGCACACAATGACACACAACCCTTTTAGACACTGTCTGCGCATAATACCACACCCCAATTTTAGACACTGTCTGCACACAATTCCAGACCCCACTTTTAGACATTGACTGTACCCAATTCCAGACCCCACTTTTAGACACTGTCAACACACAATGCCAGGCAGCAAAAAAGGAAAAAAGGTGACAATTTTGTGACAAGTGACACAACGATTTTGAAATTATTTCAAATATGTGTAAGTTCTTCGTTACATTAATTACTTCTTGCTAAATAAGCGCAAGTATTTTCTTACATAATTTAGGTACCTTAGATAATTATGTACCTTTTTCAGTAAGTTCATAAATACATGAAATATTTCTTGCTAAGAAAGCGCAGGTATTTTCCTAGATAAATAGGTACTTTAGACAATTAAGTACCTTAGATAATTCGGTACCTTTTATGAGCAACTGAAGCGAACTTTGTCTCTATTTAGCAAACAAACTGAGATCTTTTACTTAAAAACAACATATCAAGTCTTCTTGGAATTTGTCCGAAAATATAAGTTCTAGAAACAATACTATTTCAATGCAACCGACGTTTATAGGCCGAAAAAAATTCCCAGATATCCATGATAAGACCGTTTTTACAGGACAGGCAAATAACACATGATTTTCATTAGCGTTTATGACCTCTGTAATGTGAGTGATTCAAGTCTTCACTCGTTGTACAGTAGCTAAAATATGAACGTTTAGAGCAAAATCAGGAATTCTTTATTGGTCTCATGCCGTTATTAATTAGTTACTGTTTATAAATATATCATACTTCAAATCCCTCAGGCGCTCGCTTTATATGTTGAGAAAGAGCATTTTGTTTTGTTTTTTTAAAAAAGATACCTTCATGTGTGATATATTTCAGCCAGGAAAACAAATGTTACAATTTTATTGCCAATTTTTATGTACACTGAATTCAAGAGACGAGCCTAGAGTTCTGTTAGAATCCCAAGATTTAAAATATAATATGTAAAATAAGCCAGCTTACTCCGGTTGAATGTTATAAGTTATTAGCTATATCAGCAATGTCGCTGCACAATACTACTTCAAACCTCTGAACTAATCTGCTAGCAAGCTCAGCTTCAAAAGGAATCAACTGCAGCTCTGCAAAACTGTTCGGTTAATTTCCTGAAATTACACCGCAAAGCTTGAAAAAGGGTCTAATCACAATGCCATTGCAGTTACACCTCGGACTACTAAATTTGGACTATATCGATTTTGATGAAACAGATGACTGCTTTTTGTTGAAGTCTGGCTGAAAAGCTAATCTTGAAAATAATGTTCTCGCTGTTCCGCTTCATTTTTCACTTCAAAAGCCCCGAAATACAGCTGTGGGCTACACTTATGCTAAACTTAGGCTGAACAGGTGATGTTAGTATTTCTGTATATTTCATTGTTTTTTAAATACTTTTATAATTACAATGCACATTTTAGAAAGTTATTAAGGATGAAACGATACACATGTCACTTATACAAATTTCAATACACAACCTACGATACAACACAGATCTATACACGTAAAAATAATCAGGTTAAAGTCTAACTATTGTTCATTATGCTGAAAAATGAAAAGTTAAGTTTGTAAGGTAAATATCGTTTTGAATCAATTATTTACCTTGTGTATTAATGCATGTATCGAAACGGTAAAGTTATCGATACATCGATACATCGGTGAATCATTTCACACGTAGACACTACCCAGACGACAAAATGGTGAATATTTACTGTATTTTGCAATTTCCAGGCAACCCCTTTATGAATTAAGTCTCAGTTTGAAAAATCTAATTGAAAACTGTTGAAATCCCCAAAGTCTTTATTGTCATGAGATGGACATTTTGCATTCAAAATGACATTGAAATGTGACAAATGGTTGCGATGCTGTGTCAATTATATAAGTCTTTACAGTCATGTGATGGACATTTTATATTCAAAATGACATTGAAATGTGACAAATGGTTGCGATGCTGTGTCAATTATACAAGTCTTTACAGTCATGTGATGGACATTTTATATTCAAAATGACATTGAAATGTGACAAATGGTTGCCGTGCTATGCCAATTATATAAGGTATATGAATGCACATAACTATAGACAGCTGGACATGTACAAATGAATACAGTTACAACCACATGGCTGCAAAATCTTGAGATGTGCTGCCACATACATTGCTCCTCTCTCTCTCTCTCTCTCTCTCTCTCTCTCGTGACCGAACCCTCTCGGGAACTTGATTATCTAAGCTAACATATCAATTCTGATTGAGAGCTAATAAAAAGATATGGCATTTTAGTGTGTCCACAAGTTCATACAACCAGATGCAAGATCACCAAGTTAATATGCATGGATGTGGCACATAACAGAACTCATCCGAAAGCCTTCTTACAAAACTGCGTTGGTCGATCCGAAACTCTTACTCACGCGGACAGAGGTAAGATGTGTGAGTGATCTGTGAAGGTGAGTGCCTTAGACCACTCGGTCACCCGGGGCTCAGTATTTGATCGGAAATATGGTCTCTGACGTATTTACATGCTCAGCCTATTAGACAGAAAAACACCTCAGTGCTAACTATGGATGTCGCTTATAATTGATGATATCAGCCTACATACCAAATCTGATCAGTAGCAGAAATGAAGCCTCTGGATTATTCACAAGCAAGAGTTGACGAACAGACAACGCTTGCCAGACAAAAGTCCATAACTCACTTTGGCTAGGTAAGCTAAAAATAACTGAGATGGCTATTCACAGTGAGTCAAAGTGGATGCAATTAAATCATCGTGGTACATTACAAGATTATACGCCTCATGCTAACATCAAATTTAAATACAAACAGATACGAAGTACTTAGAAGGAATCCCGTGGCACTCCGGTAGCAACTGAACAAAATTCAAGCTATATTCTTTGAAGTTGTTCATTTTTCAATCGTACTTGTACAGAACATAGACATTTAGAAAAATCCCCTGTGAACATAAATTAAAATTTTCCAGCATGAATCTGATATTGCAATATTCACAGTCCAGGGAATTTTGGTTATTCATTTTCACTGAACAGGGAGTGTATTGCTAGAAATGTGACTAACTTAGACTAAGCATCTAAGAAACAAGTAATCGAGTCATTTCCATTATTACAAGTCAATAGTTAAACTGTTCATTTGATATTTAAAAGAAAACTGTTTTATATATTTGAAGAAGTGCGATTAAACTATTTTTCTATTCTAAATCATTTTAATCGATATATTTTCAAAACTTGTCAGCACTCATGGTCTTCATTGTTTAAACAAAAGAAAAAATTGAAAATGTAATATATTGGCGCATTCGTTTAATGACAGCCGAATTCCACTGGGAATGGGAAAATGAATTTGTCTTATTCACAAAATTAATACATTGTGTCTACATCGTTTTTCCCGTATTTTTTACAACTATAATCTTCCAAAGAGTAAAAGTAAATATAACAATGATTAGGATTACACTATACAAGCATTACAAACAGTATTACGTCCAGTGAGTATTACACAGTGAGTATTACATACAGCGAGTATTATGTACAGTGAGTATTACATGGAGTGGGTATTACGTGCACTGGGTATTACATAAAGTGAGTACTACAAACTCTAGATATGTTCAGTCAAAAATTTTCTTCCTTAAACTATTGTATGATTAAATAAACTAGCCTTGCCCACATTTGAGGGATGTCAAATTTCCAATACTGCATATGGAACCTCATAAATAGTAAACCATTATCTTGCTTGGCTGTGTGAGGTCAAACTAATTTAAGTACGAAGCTTGTACCAATTCTATTGTCCCGTTGGTACCGTATTTCAGGAGAAAAACGTATGGGTCACGTGAGATGGTTCGTGACTAGCCAGCAAGAAGCTGCGTATATTTATGCAAACTGGGAATTTTGAAAAAAACATGCACAGTTTCAATTTTATTGTGTGACACAGACACACAATTACGATCAGATGCGAATCCTTTGGTGCTATATTTATCAGTAGTTGCAAGGTCGTGACGCACAACCCTTGATTGTTCAGCAACGGGACTGACTGCATTTAAGAACAACAGCGTCTCGCCAATATACAGAGACAGCGACGGTTGTAGTCATATTCGCTGAACAGTTCGCTGTGCCCGCGTCTGCAACACCTAGAAATAACAACATAAAATAAACTATGGTGACGATATTCATTTCCACTACGAGTCTCGGTTCAGCATTGAAAATGCGTCCGACACAGGCACAGGCACGACCGAATCCTCCCTCTACTTACCAGCCCTTATTCACAGGCAGGCCCAATCAGAGAGGGCCATATGACCCCGGGCATCAACCCCTAAGGGAACTCGGTTTTTACAAGTTATATTTAGAACTCTTAAATACTCTGGTTGTGTACTTAGTTGTCTTTTAAATCTTTATATCATAATTTATACGGGCTTGTTTTGGCATTCGATTCATTTCCATATTTTGTTATAACCAGGGCCTATGGGGCCTAAAACTCTGGGCAGAATGGGAGTAATAGCCCAGGTACACAACAACAATATCAAAGGTAAACCCCAGTTAATTATTGAACCAGCAAGGTGAACTAGAAGCCTTGGGAGCTAAACGACACGTTTTTAAATGAATTCTCAAAATTGCTGGGTACATTTCGAGAAGATATTCGATTTATGAGCGATTGAGAGACCAGAGTAGAGCTATATGTGTAGAAAAACTTGAATGAGGCTCTAATCTTGACAAGGATTTAAGTTTCACACACCCGAGAACGATTCGCAGGACATGAACGCAAAGGTGCTCCCACTGGAGATGTACAAAATGACAGTCGCGATCTTGGAGGTGACCTTGATAATTTTATAATATTCAAGAGAAGTGTAGGCCATTTGCGAGTGAAAACATCGTTAAATTTGTAACTGTTCCAATCTTTGTGTGCCCAAGACGAATTCCGACTATGGAGTCAGTTGGTGAGAAAGATCAGAACTGTCGACCTCAAACTAAAGCGAGCACATTGGCCTTTACTAAAAGCAGCAATGACGTAGCTTAATTGCTGGACTATCTATTGCGTACTAAGCAAGAATCTCAGCCGATAGGCAGACAACAATGTTTCACATATGTAAAACATTCTTTTCGGTCGCATGCTTTTGCTAAGTAGGATTTTTGAATGAGAGGGCGGGAATTGATCTAAGCAGTTTCAAAAGTGTGCTTCCAGCAACCATGTGCAGGCAATAATTAAAGTATAGACCACCTGTTTTGAGATGATTTGTGTCACCAGGTGAACTGCATAAAAAAGACACCACAACTCGGAAAAAATCTTCTCCAGCCGACTTTTTCCGACATGGGGATGAAGTTGTTGCAATAGTGGCGGTTTTATAGGAGAGAATCAAAACGAAAGGTTCTGAGAGCAAAGCAAGGGACAAAATCCACAATCCCGATCCTGAATGCTTCTCAGGATGGCAACTCAGCTCATTCTGTTGTACATAGCACGGTGGCCCTTCTGTTTGTTTTAACAGATTCTCTTAAGAAAAAACTCAGTTGATCAGAACATAGAAAAGATTTGCATGGGCAAATAACAACATCTGGTGGTTGGATTTTACGTAATGTTAAGGGATATGATATTTCGAATTTGTTAAAACCTAGTCAGTTTCAAATTCCTCAGGTCACAGAGTTCATTAGTACAGACGTGTGCTGATTGACACTAGAACTGACGGTTTTAGCACAAAAGGTATGAAAGAGAAAGTACATAGAGAACAGGGAGCATTTGTCTGAAACATTTTCATTAGCCCTAAGAAAAATAGCACATTTGGAGTTAATTTGAATTTGAAAACCCACAACAATCTGGTACAAGACGATTATTTGAAAATAGAAACGCAAAATCTGCTATTGACAACATGAAATAGAATTGTTGGTCTGCTTCCGCTGATTTAAAAGACCTATACTATTATGTTGGGATTTCACCCTAGTAAAGGAAATACTTACCGAATGAGTTACGTTCCGCAACAAGAATTTTGATTAAACGTCCAAAGTTAATATTTTCTACTCTTAGAACTATTAGGCACGACAAGGTTGCAAGGTGATATCTACTTCGACTGTTTTTCAGGATACTGTTTTCCTGTTAAATGATTTAGGTCTTACAGTTCACAGAGACAAATCAGCTGTTTATCCAACAGAGCGCATTCATTTTATTGGGCTATCGTTGAATTTACAAATTCTATCAGGGGCCCGGGGTGGCCGAATGGTCTAACGCATTCACCTTTATATATCACTGCCATCTCTCCTCTGTCCGCATGGGTTTGAGTCTCTGACTCCGCCTATGTGCTAATATGAGAACGCTTGCCATTGGCTTCCCGTGGGTCGGTGGTTCTTACCGGGGTTACCCTGAGTTCTTCCTCCACCAGTTATACTGACTGCCATGTATGGCATTCAACCAGAAACAACAACAACGACAGCAATTTATATTTTGTTTTCAGTCTTTTGATGACAGAGTTCATTCTGTTTCTTTCTTTCTCTTTTTATTAAGATTTTTGACATGGACGTGTACAAACAGGACAAATCATTCATAATGCCATGATAGTTGCTCTTTTCATCCCTAAATGATCTTACCGGCCTTCTCTTGTAGAAAGTTTTCAGTCACATTTGCTATTATATTTTTATTCCTGTTACTCTGTCCATGGATGCATCAGTTCCAAAATCTCCCGGAATTCAGATGGGATACTAAGAGGGTAATGGCATTTGGAAACTAAACGAGACCTACATCTAAGTAAGACTTACCTCGATGATATTTTCTGCCTCTGGCACCTGTGGAATTGCAGGCAGTTCCTCAAGTTTATAACAATCTTGATGTTTTGTCCTTGATGTATTCGTGCTTTTACGCTCTAAAGGCTGACCAACACGTGACCTATATGTCATTTCCTGTAATCCCTCAGGTGAAGACATGCACACTACCTATTACGCAACGAGAGATCTTACATGGTTTTCGTCGTAGTGCTTCCATTGCGTTTGTCTATGGATTTGATAATTAATGCCCGGGGGTGGGGGATGAGGACTTCATTTCTGAATACTGTAAATTCTGTCTTCTCGTCATCTTTTATATTAGGAGGCTGAAACTGAAATGTAGAGGGTTAAACACTCTGCAACCGCAATAAAGATCTTTGAAATAATAAAAAGAAAAACAAAAAACAAACGGCTTTGATGAAAAGTAAAAAGTAATTTAGCTTGCGGCCGGTTGATAATATGAGTTTGTTGTAAGGTAGCAGCATTTTTTAAGATGAGTTAATTCTACAGTCATTGTAACCGTTCCTGTTGTTTGTTGCTTTATTGATATTATAATTATTGAAACCGAAACACACACACAAAAAGTGCAAGGATATGTGATATCTCCTCACTGAGGCAGGTGGTTCACATCCTTCACTTATCAAGTTAATTAATGGTGTGTGAATTAAGCCTTTGGCTTTGGTCAATAAATAATAAAGTTCTAATTTGTGTGTACTGTATTTCAATTTGATTTCATAATGTATTGAAAGTCTATCCTCAGTTTATAGAGTTTGATTTTCTTTTTAAGGTCTAATGTATCTAATATGATTTAAAATCGAATATATAAATAGGTATGTAGGACAATGGAGAATATCAATCTCTTTTATTGAACAATGAAAGTTGCTAATATCTTATTTCCCTTTCTTGCAGCTGTTAACGACAATGTGCAATATCGAGTTCCCACCTATTAGTCCAGGAATATTTTCTCAATTTTTGAGTCAAGGTCCAACAAATGCAAAAACAAATATTTTGTGTAGTGCATTTCTACAAAGTACATAAAATATCATACGAAAAGTATAGGAAAAATATTTGGTGGAAATATTAAAAAATTTACATTAAAATGTAATGTACCTTTGTACGTATGTACATATCAGCCAGTGGCAAAAATCTCTACAAATTGTCACTAATGCATTGATTTCAGGCCACGTTTAATCCATAAAACTTCATTGGATGTAAATTTAGTGCTTTAATGATATGCTTAAAACAAAACTATGAAAGGTAATTTGTGTAATACGCTTACGATAAAGAGAAATACATTGTCAAAGATCCTAAGTTTTATCTCATCTAATGATTGTAATAGTTTTTAATTCGGTTATAATAGAACATAAAGATTACTTAACGTCAATATAATGAATATACTGTTAAGGCAAGATATTATTTAACAAATCAATAATGTGAACATGCACGGCTATGTATATCTATAATCTACATTGTTGTTAGTTTTTGTTCATGAACGTAATTTGCAATGATTATCTACAAAGAAGATATTCCACAGCTAAGTTTTGTACACGGGTATAAATTCTGTTTTAAGATATTAATAGTGCCTGTAGATTGCACAGGATCTATAAATAGGTGTTTACGTAGATGTGTACGATTAATAATAATATTATTATTAATAAACCTGTTTATTAGTTTGTGGTCATTTCCCATTGGATACGTCGATCAGGTGGGTTCTTAGAAGAATTAAGATTTTTCCATTGGATGGGTCGGTCAGATTGGGTCTTTTTACGGCGTCGGTTAATGCAAAATGTCACCTAGTGAGTAGAAGAAAAATGGTGTTTTAAGTCTCTATGCTTGTATATAAGAAGAGAACTGAGCAGTTCATTTTATTACTGTTTGGTTCCTTATTTCATACGTTCGTGTGCTAATGTCAGTATGCAGATGTATTTAATGTTGTGTTTAGATAATCTGAGAGGAGACATTTCTTATGATCATTCATTAGAATTACAAAGTGCTCATTGGACTAAAATATCATTCTGGGACTATTGTGAATTATTCGGAGGAGTTAAGGACAATGACATTGTGATAAGTCAGGACTGTTGGCAGACAAGTACATTCGAGGATCGGAAATTCATTCGGAAATTTCGATTCTTTTGCACTTGAATAGAACTTTTTAGGATTATTTCGGATTCAGTTCATAATATTGTAAGTTTTTCTTAAATTCATTTTAAAACTTTAATTATTAAATCGTTTGTTAAGCTTTACAAAAGCTACTAGTGTAGCTTCTTTCTGCTACTTAGTTTATGACCATAGAGTCATAACAGTACAAACACTAACACTGCCAACAGTGGTGCCATGTGTAAGTATTGTCACGTTCTCTATGTCATATCGAAATATTCACTATGAAGAATTACTAGGAACAGTCATATATGAAAATGATACAAATCAACATGTTAGTCCTCATAATATTCTGACTCCTCGATATCATAGTCCATA
Organism: Megalonaias nervosa; assembly: GCA_016617855.1. Lineage (NCBI taxonomy): Eukaryota > Metazoa > Mollusca > Bivalvia > Unionida > Unionidae > Megalonaias > Megalonaias nervosa. The sequence goes on along the minus strand of JAECUM010011571.1, from coordinate 38,470 downwards.
GGAAGAGCATCGCTACAAACAGAACCTCGACATTCACTACAGGCAGGTTAACATTCATGTTTATGTTTGCGGCATGAGCAGCTTGTAGTGCTACAATCAGTCTTATAGTCAGTCATCTGATCATCTCCAACAGGCTGTTTGGGCTGGTTGGGCATCACCTACCTCAGAAAGAAGAGCTCATTGGACTTCTTTCCATCCACACTGAATATTGTATAATTTATCATTACCTTGACATACTTGAACTTCATAGCAGACACGGAGCAAGTGGTACTTGGCTGAAGCAGATGTTGGAGGCAGTGACCTCAACTGGACAAATGTTGAGATCTTCTTCACCTTTTCACAGAAACGCTTATAATGAAGCCCGTATAAGGTTGGTTTACCACTTTTCCAACAACTAAGACCTTTTCTCCAGCCAAAGCCACATCATCAGCAGCAGAGTTGGAGTTGTTGAGCACATCAACAGACTCTTCAAGCTGCCTGATCTTCTTTAGTCCAACACCTTTTCTAGTTTCATGTTGTACGGAGCTTGTATCACAACCGAGCAGAGCATATATGAGGAGAAGATGCTGCAGGTTACCATACCTAAGGAAGTGTGACGCTTTTGCTGTTCCAGCTTCTGACTTTCCTAGAAGCACGCTTGGGTTACTACTACTATTTCTCTGCTTTCCATGCTGGCATGATAACAAAGGAGCATTAGTAAGTCAGTGTCATTAGCTACAACTATTATATATCTTTCAGTTGCTGCAACAACCGCAGTTTGCACAGTAAGAACATCGGCATCACCAGATGCATGTACGGTGTCACATCCAGCTTTTTCAAGACATTCTCCCAGCAGGTATATGAAACGTTGATTGTTCTCTTTCTTGATCAATAACACATTGTTGTTTACAGTGAGCACTGTTCTTGCTTCACAGTGAATCGATACAGTTGTGTCTGCTGTTGATCTCACATGTGTGACATCTTTCGCCGAAACTAAATTTTTTTAACCGTCAAACACCACCGAACATCTTCCATACTTTCTTGTCATGTAATACACATACAAACTGCATATGTCTTGAAATGTCGATCCCCTATTCCAAGGCAAACGATGTAGTTTAGCTCCGCCATCTAAGATATACAATGGTGGACAAATGGAAGATATATTTCGACTGTCTTGAGCTTCATTCCATAATGCATCAGCAAGTGCTGCTTGTTTGCCTGCCTCAACGCATCTCTTGTCTCAAACAAGGTGACATGATAGCTGCAAAGTTCATGCTTAAATATTTCTTCCATCTCTGTTGTTGTTTTGCTTTTTTTGCCAACTAATGCCAATCTCTAAAGAGAAGTTCAGGGTAATGTAGATCATGATCAATTTGGGTCAAAGTCAGTCACTTGAAAGAGTGTGACTGATGTTTCCCTACATGATTTTCCTGTGATGTCATAGCGTATGCTAGTGCATTTGATGAATCGTCAGAGATAGGAATACACCAGAATTCCTCCTAAAAGCAAATGGCTGCCGCTATCTTTGCCGGTAGAATCACGAAAACCAGACTACCAGATCTATTTTTCGAGAATTAGATTTATCTCAAAACCTTGTCAGTAATTATGAAAACTTGTTTTATAAACAAAACAGAAAAGAAAAACAAGACCAGATAACCAACACATTGTTGGCAATAATCACCGATTTTAAACCCAATATTGGAATATTTTTTATAGCACACTACCCTGGGACTCACCTGTTGATGTACAAGTAAGCAAGAATGTTGGTGTTTATCATTATATACTTTATAGGGAAATATTAAGTACTAATTATTGAATCTACAGGCTCCAAATACGCATATTACAATGTGCACTTTTTTTTTTTCAGCCAGCCATATTGTGATATTGTCAGGTGATGTGATGGTGATGAACTGTAGTTCAGGGGTAGGCGTTAAGAGGAATATGGTTAATGTAGCATGTATTGGAAATAAAATTATTCTAACCCGAACTGAACGTTAGTTCACAAGTGGAAATTGTTCCATTACAACGAGAGTGTGGCGAGAATACGGTGGTACCTTAGAAAAACAACATTCTTTAGAGCTGGTTACTTCCCAGCCTCTGGCCATCTCAGTTGGTACACAGATTAAAAAAAAAATGTTGAGAAGGCTAGAGGAATTGTGGCTGTAACTAGGGTAATCACAGCTGTTTTGCTTGATTTGATTATGGGTGCAACCCTCCTTAGCTTATGTTTCTGCTTAAGGGATTTTTTTCCCATCGACTTAAGAAAACATACATGTGTCCGAAAATTTCATGTTTTATTAAAGATTATTACGACTGTTGAAATTGTGGTGTCCTGAAAATTGGAGGTTCCGGGCAGTTAGACTAATCGATCAAAATAGTGTTTGAATCACATATGCCAAAATCTTTTACGTGTAAAGAGTAAGGTAAATACTTTATGATGACTTAAGAATAAAGCATATCTTTCTTTCGATTTCGTCTCCCTAGTTTAGCTTAATAATCATGTCTTAGTCATAATTAATGCTTTTTCTCATTTTGTGTCGATTATGTTTTGCTTTGCGATATAATATAAATATTTAAAGTTGCCATTCCAGCACAGACAGTCAGGCAACATACACCACCTGTATATTTAATATGGCTTTTGCGCAGGTTCATGTATGCAGATGACATTGCTCTCGGGACCCAAAGTCGCTCATTTGCTGAGCTTGAGGGGGTACTGAATAAGGACCTGGAGGATATGACGGAGTTCTTCAAGAAATGGCGTCTACAGCCAAGCACAAAAAAGACAATCTCCAGCGTCTACCACCTTAACAATGCAAATGCGAACCGTGAGCTTTGCATCCTCCTCAATGGGCAGCAAATGAAACACGACCCGACACCAATATACCAATATACCTTGGTGTGACTCTGGACAGATCACTGACATTCTACAACCACCTAAAGAAAACTGCAGCAAAACTTAGCACTCGAAACAACCTACTCCGCAAACTGGCTGGCTCAACCTGGGGAGCTAGTGCTCAGACACTCAAGACATCAGCACTGGCCCTCTGTTATTCGACAGCCGAGTATTGCGCTCCTATCTGGGCTCGATCATCCCATACTAAGTTAATTGATGTCCAGCTCAACACAACAATGCGCATAATATCTGGAACACTACGTCCAACTCCTTTACCATGGCTTCCAGTACTCAGCAATATTCCTCCTCCACATCTGCGTCGCCAGGAAGCATCCACAAAAGTGTTGGCTAAGGTCTATGCCAGTGAGAAACTTCCAATGTACATGGACCTCACCTCACATCCAGCAGTCCGCTTGACTTCGAGACGCCCAATCTAGTTAGGTCCAATGCTGGAGGATATGATAGCATGGAGCGTTGAGTGGTCTCCAACAGATGTTGTAAACCTCTCCCTCGTAGCTGAGCCATCTGTCTGCCCTCCTGGCTTCAACCTTCCACGTCATCTGTGGACCACACTGAACCGCTTTCGGACAGGACAGGGTTGTTGTGCAGTCAAACATGTCCAATGGGGCCAGGCCACTAACTCTTCCTGTTGCTGTGGAGCTCTTCAAACCATGGCACACACTGTGAACAACTGTCCACTGACACAGTTCCCCGGTGGACTACAGGCTCTGCATGTTGCTGATGATGACGCTGTTAAATGGCTAAGCACGCACTGCACACCTTAATAATAATAATGATTATATGTTATGTACATCTGTATTTTGTACTTGACTTAATCCAAAATCAACTTAATTGTGTACTTTACCAGTGAAATTTATTTATGTAACATAATACAAGCTAATATTTGATTATGAGAATGGATTAAATGTTCAGATCATATTAATGGTATACATGCTTTCTTGAATCAGAGTCCAGGAGATAAGTTTTTCGCTTGGAAGTTCCTAAACTTGTTCACAACTTTGAATGTTTCATAGAGGAGACAGACTTCCATCATGGCTCTATTATTGTCTTAGATTTTTATAGTAATGTTGTCTACTTGAAAAATTATTAATTCTTTCCTTAACATCTGAAACAGAATCAGTCTTATTGTTAAGTTTTTACTTTGGGTGGTTTAATTTTTTCCAGTTATTATTCACTGGAATTACAAAGTACTCAGTAATATTCTTGGACTGAAACATTAGTTTGGAATTATAGTGAATTCAGACAATGACAATTTCTATTAATATGAGACATCAAAAACTTTTAGCACATCGCCACAATCCAGGTCATTGGTACATTAGCACGGTCGAGACTACAGGCACATCAACACATTAAAAATCAGAATTTATTTGGAAAACCACTGGAATTCAATTGGAACTTTATCCAATTAGACTTGTGATAGAACTTACGAGTATTTTGGCTCTATTTCACAATGCATTAAGTTCTTTTAAATTTTCACTTTGAGAAGCAAATTATTTTATGAATTTCACAAAACTGTTGGTTTTTTCACTCTTTTCTGTTACTTATTTTAAGACTATAGAGACGAAATAATGTCCAAGTAAACATGTTTTTAAAAACATGACATTAGTTAGGTAGCCCAAACTTCTACCCTCAAATATCGACAAATGTCAATCACACAATACAAATTAAATACATATAATACCTCCCTCCGACAGAAAAATAAATATTTATACAATAAGACTTCCTTTCTACAGATTATATGTGTGTGTGTGTGTGTGTGTGTGTGTGTGTGTGTGATACTATTAAAACTACATATAAGGATGTCTTATGAATGACACACAATATACGTAAAGCAATACAGAAATTTTATGCATATGAATGTGCATCTGCAGTCAGATTTTCCTTTCCCTTGATGTGCCTAACAAAAATGCTATAATGCAACAGCATCAGTCGTAGCCGCAAGAATATCTAATATTTGTTATTCATTTTGGTAATGAAAGTAAGGGGGTTGTGATCACTGAAAACAATAATCGGAAAAGTAGCTTAACTAATATACATTTAAAGGTGATGCGAAGTCAATATCAAAGCCAAGCATTCCGTTTCGCTTGTGGAATAATTTCTCTGGTGCTTGTTTAGAATCGTTGTTTTTGTTAGGAAAATAACGCACAGGATGATCCACACCAATTTTGTCTTCTTGAATCAATACTCTACCACCTCCTATATCACTTGCATCAACATTTCAGACCAACGAAACCTGGTTTTTTTACTCAACAAATTGTTCAGAGTTCAGCTGTTATGAAAAAAAATTATACAATTTCCGATAATATTGTAACACCCCGTGGGTTTTATTGAAAAACACCCGAGTTCAGGATATAAGAGTTAATAAATAATAAAGGTGAAATAGAACATGCCTTTCAATATAACATTGTGAGTTACATCAACATGGTGTTTGTCAAAACACCATCAACTCATGATAATAAAGAGCTCCAATTGTTCATCCTGATGTCAAATATCAACGTTATAATACGTAATATTATGTTGAAATATAATTATAATATTTTATTCCTAATTAAATATCAGCTAAACTGATTATATTGATTGTAACACATTCTGACACCGTATCGTGATCCCTCAACGTAAAATTAATTTTAGTGCTAATGTAATGGAACAGTGTGGTGGGAGATAGCAGAAGCTTTATAAAGAAATACTACACACTAATTATTAGGCAAGTAAATTCAATGGCAATCATGCGATGAATCTACGTACAATTGCTTCTAAATAATTTGATGTATTTTGGGAATTTTCTAGTCTTAATGCTAAGATTGGTTATCTAATAAATAATGTATGATGTTAGACTGAATTGGCCGAAATTCTTTTCTGCTTAGATGTTCATACTTTGCCGCTCTGACAGCTGTCTGCCACTGCGATGATGTCTGCACTCATATTTATAGACTCCTATTCACATCACATGGCTTCAGTTAACCAATCAAAGCTTGTTCGTCCGTCTCGGGGATAGCCAGGGCGGTAGCCAAGTCAACTTTACAAACAGCGTGGAAAATGCCTCTGACCACAAAATTTAGACTTAATTAAGTTGTCAATGTCTGTCGAGTACGTAGTTACTCTTATTCGTATTTATACATTCACACCTATGATTCAGTGGAACTGAACACAACGGACAAGTGAATGTCGATGTGAATCGAGCCAGAGTGCAACGTACTAATGATGCAATGTGTCGTAATGCGGTTCAAAGTAGTCCCTGTCAAATACTATTTTTCACATGAAAATAATATAAGCTCTGCCTAGTAAAGAACGTACAGTAATGAACAGTAACATTAGTTGTAACTTATTGTTAAAGTCTGACAAAGTGTGATTCTTCAGCTGGGCACTTTGATTCCATCTTTATTCTGCGTATCGGTAACTAAACTCGACTGGATGGTTGAAGCCACTAATTTATAGACTAACATCGTATTTCTGGCTTTGATATTCCATATTTCAGAAAGGTAAGACAATTCATTTCCTAAACTATTAATGAAAAACTTCAGCACGACGCACACTGGGCCCAACATGGAAATGAATAGGGAAAATAACCGCTGTAATTCGAACTTCTTTCCACTTAATGTTGACATTCCGGGGCTTGTAGAGTTTATGCCATTAGACGATGTTCTTGATACTCATGGCAACAGTATAAAATTACTAGTGCTAGAACAAGTGTTTATACTCATATTTACTATAATGGGCAGAGTATGCATCCATAGAAAATGTAGATGGCGATCTAGACGATGATGGAGAAAGATGGTGCTTACGTTCAGCAATTCACACATGGTAGGCATTATAAATGATGAGTAAAACAAAGTTATCAAAATGCTACAGTCTCGCAGATCCAGCTTCATTTCACACCCAAACATTTAGCATTAAATATTTTTGAAACATTGGATGGTCAATGTTTATGCATGCGAAACACCTCTTATCATAGTATAAAGGTATTACACTCTCCCCACTTTAATTGGTGAACATCCGGGTCACATATTCTGTTATGCATTGTTGACATATCCACATGCTAATTTTTTCAAGGACGTAGTTCTCTAATCTTTGCCTGACTCCTGCTTTTAGTATTAGATTCATCAGAAAGCCTGTGGAGCTTTCCCAATTTTCAGCTGCTGCCTCCTACATTTTCAACAGCTTCCCTATTGACGGGTCTCTTTTAATGTTCTTTCAATGGCAATGGATCTTATGAGCTCGTAAGTATAAAATCGAGTTTTCTTGGCAATCAGATGATTTTCCGACGTTAGGACAAGGAAAGGCAAACATGTCAAATTTGTAAAGTAGTTCGCCTCTGTGTAAGAACGATATGAATGGCTTTGGGGTGAAACTATCCAAACTCATGGAATCATACTTTGGATTCAGTTCCTTCCAACTGTTGGGCGGCCAAAACAATACACTTGACCCTGTTGGCTGAAGGAAACGGTGACATACAACTGCATTCAAAAGTTTTGCAGCCTTCTTCTGATATGATGATGCTGGTGGAGAGGACGCTGTATGCGGTTTGACATTCATAATTAGTTGTTCGCGCTTTGTGGCCAGATCCAAGATGCCTTCACCAAGAAGGGGTGTAGTACTCCTTGATGCTGGAATGGCCTCTCTGCTGACTCTTTGAACCAGTGACTGGGGAGGTGGTGTCTTTAACTGGCTGGTGGATGGTGCTGGTAGAAGTGGTCTTGTTGAAACTGTAGGCATTGATACATGTAAAGTGGGGGAGGACGTGACGCGTGGACGTGTGTGTGCCCCTCCGTTATTGATTTGGTGATCGTCATCTAGAGGATGACTTACCTCGATGTTATTTCAAGTGTGAATAGATAGATAGAACATTGACAGGGAACTGAGCAAGACTATTGAGAAGAAATAAACAAATACGAGCCCCCTTAAACAATAAAAATAAATTAAATTTAATTAATACATAAACTAAAATTGCAATTACAATCCAACCGATTTACATTCATGGAATTTAATAGCAGTGTTCAATTTACGGACTCGTTAATCATAGTAACGAGTGGTGAAAAGAGTGCAGTGTCCACGCCCGACTTGCATCACCTGGCGTCGTTCTCTCTTGACTTGTGTATTCCACGTCTATCGTGTGTGCTTGGTTCTTCCTCTGACCCTTCTATTCTGAACTCTCTATTTGCGGACTTCCCTCTTGGACTGTCCTCATCGGGTTTCTCGGGGAGGAATATAGGAAGCTATTCCCTTAAATGACAAGATTACGACTAAAGCTATATATGTTCACCATTTATCCGTATATATAAAATTCTCTTACTTCGTTATTCAGAGACGTAAATAGCTATCCACACTGCATAATGTGACCTTAACGATTAACGGTCCTTACAAATTTACTGTATTTGAGGTAAGGTACAATCGTTATCTATAGTTACAAATGCCCATTGCAATATACCAAGTCTGACCTTAATTAAACAGTTCATCGTCCCTGCTCCAGGCGGCAATTGATTAGAAATTGACACGTGCGCTGTATACAGACAATGCTGCCGTATCTATCAGCATACATCACTATACGTCTCCCTACATCTGGCTAGTCAGTTCCATTCAATAAGATAAAGACTTGATTACTATTGCACAAGAGTCACTAAATTCTAGCTTACAGTAACCAATAACATGCAAGATCATTTGAGCATTACAAAATCGTATGTAAATATGCAATTATCATTAACTCATGATAAACAGTATCATCCTACAGACAAAAGAAATTAATTCATATAACCATAAGAAATTCTACACATTTGAAAATTTGGAATACTTCATAAATCTCCATGAAATACTACACATTTGAATATTTGGATTACATCACAAATCCCTATGAAATACTACACATTTGAATATTTGGATTACATCACAAGCATATCAAACACATTTGCATAAAAACAAACAACAAAATAGAAAATTACATGAAAATTACAATTGCGTACCTTAATGCTGTTTCTTTTCCACACAAACGTGCGTCCTAGCACTATACCCTGTCTTTTCCTTTCAAGACAGCTATCTGGCCTCTCTACTTTGTTAACGAGGGAAAACTCTCTTCTCAGGTTTTTCCACAGGAGTCTCAAATTCGACTTCTCTCAAGCAAAACTGGACTAAAGAATTCTGAGACAAGTCGCTACCTTAAATTCCCCATTATTTCAAAATAGTACGCCTTAATTTTAACTGATCAATCGGAAGCAACTGTTCCTAAATTTTTCCCAAAATAATCATGTCTTTCATCAGTTTTTGACAGCCTAAGATATGATGCAATTAGCTTTACTTTGAAGATCAATTATTTGACATAAGGTCACCTCCAAATAGATACGCCCGGTGGCTCTAATGTACTTTTCCAAGATACCGTTACATTGACTGGGTCAATTCCACTGAATCTTAAACGTAGGCCCTTTTATGTTTCACAGATGAAACAAGGGAAATATTAAAGTGAACTTTCTCAAAGACTTTTCTGGCTTGACTATGATAAAATTTTAATGCACAATTTATTCAACTTTAGGATCCAGAACTTCTTCAAAATTCGACACATTGCAATACAGGAGCAGCAGACAGGACTTGAAAGTTGTTGCCGGTTCACATGCCATGGAGCTTGGGGAGACAGCTGCAGCTGACAGAAGGTAGAGTGGCTGGTAAAGGGTTTTGGGATGGTTTCGGGCTTTGGCATTTTCAGTAGTGTCCATCATTGCTGCCATTGCCATTTTTAGGTAGACTCTTTTCATTTACAACCTGGTCCAAAGATGGCTGGCATGAACCTTGTCATAGAGTTTAGACATTCCTTGGAGACCACAAGAAGAGGGATGATTTAAAAAAAATATTCTGAGGTTTCTTGATTTCCATCTCCCTCTGGGAAGGATCAACATCCATTTAGTGTAATGGCTATCATCTTCCTCACCAGGTTGCACGCATCTAGTTCATCATGACACTTGAGTTCCACCTTGTATCATACTTCGTTTATTAAATTGAAGACTTCCACCAATAAATTCAAGGCATCCATGCTAATACGGTGGATGACGATTTTCCTCTTTATTTCTTGCCTTGATGGTGAGTAGAGGGGTGCTATCACGCTGTCAACATCATCTTCTTAATCTGGGACGAATGCTTGGTCTGATCAAGTGCTTGTAGATATGTCAGAGTGGCAGTCTGCTTACATTCTTTCTGCACATGTAAGAAAAGGACTCCGAAAGCTCGCCTAGTTCCGTGCGGTGGATTACTTCCCATCTTCTTGGACGTCCAAAAACCATTCCCCTCTCCGAAGAAGACCCCAGGCACATCATCTGCCACTTTAGGATGTAATTCCATAACATGATGGCTCAATTCCACCATCCTGCGAAACAACTTTTCTTCATTTGTGCACCAGACGCAGACAACGAGAAGTCTCGAATGGTGAACAGTAGCAAGATGAATCTTCAATTCCTGCATTCTGGCAAATTCCGCTGAACACACTCAGTACATAACAACTGTTTTAGAGAACATTCTCAAACGTTAAAACCATATCATTAATTGAAACAGGATGTATATATCAGTGTACTAACAAAAGAGGCTCGGTATTCTGGATTTTCAGATCTTTATTGATCTGGAAGAAGGGGAAACAGTCGCATCTGTAAATTAATCTTTCTTTTTCTCTGGTCGCAGCATTCCTCTCTATCTGCAGCAAAACAGTATTGTTATGAAAATGCTATTGCTTTTTCGCACCACTCTTTGTAACTTGAATAGCAGGATGCTCAACACTTTACGCTTTCTCGTTCGCAAATTTATCGCGTTCTATCTCTGTATCAGTTATGTCGTATTGCAGCACATTATATGTCATCTGAGGACCTTCATTACAACACTGAACTAAAGTAATTGGACACTTCACCATGCAAGTTCCTCTGGTTGTACTTATTTGCAACCAGGGAGGAAATGGATCCAGTGATTTGACGCACAAGTTTCCACAAAGCTTTCTGACAAATTTGGTCACTATGCCTTGGCTGATGTTTGAGAAGAACACTGTTTTAGTACCAGCCACCATATTTTAATGTACAAACTGGAAATATCATGATTCCAGGATGTTCTTTACAATATGTGGATTACTTTTGATGACGCAGCTTTTAAGAAGTTCATGACAATTTATATAGATAGATATGAAAGATGTGAAATGATGCACTATAACTATGGTGGTGTCACAGGATTGTGTGTAATTAATGTTTATGCATTATACCTGGACTAAAATGTGCTCGGGTTTCGTTGCTGCGTACAGCGTCACCCGCGAGTGGTTTATTTACGTCTTAAATTATTTTAAAATACTGAGTTCGATTCACCCCATGCTGCACAAGCAAAGTGCTTGCAATGAGAAAACCGATAACCTTAAGCTCTCTGACCGTGGATTGCACCATAACATCGTACTTATAGATTCGAGTTAGACAATAACGTCACAACCTAAGTTTTATCAGGAAGCTATCACTTTACGTGAGCAATCTTTAGCTCTAGATGTATATGAAAATTAAAATTGCATTCTTTATCGTTACCCGTATTATGTAATAGAACTGTTTTTGTTTGACATATTGGGTGTTCTAATATTTACTCTACATTTTGCAGATACTCAGACCTATGAATATAACGCCATGCTATTCGATCGACTCTTGTATGTTTTCAAGCTAGCCATTTTATAACCGGACAGATGAACTGAATTCACTGACGCGTTGCATGTATTAAAGGATGAGAAAATGTATGGGTTCTTATAATTATGTGAAATTATTCTTGTCGCGTACAGATTCATGTACGAAACTGGTTATTATAATAATAATATGGTATAGTAGTTCTGATGAAAGGATTTAATATATAACAAGCAACTTTATTTGCACACATGCGTAAAATATATCACTGCATTTGTAGGTGACCGTGGCTCGAATACTACATGGCTCTAATCATTATATTTTCAGCTATGTGACTACGGGTGTGGTTTTGGAGGTGTAATTATTGGTCATAAGCAATCACATTTGTGTATATATTCCATTTATTAAGTTGCATGATGTGATTCGTTCCAGTTAGGACCGACGTCTTTTTCCTTATATCATTTGTTTAACTCGGTGAGCATCATTTTGCAAAATCCATTGTTAAGTGTCAGATTCAATCATTTTTCAATCACGTTATAAATAAACATCTCGTTTACCAAATTACTATTAATGTCTTCGCTATAATTTAATCCCTGTGGGATTATCCTGTTACGGCATGGTCTTGTTTAGCGGTGATGAGAAGGCAAGAAATCAAATCTATTTACAGCTACAAAGATTTTCCTCATGCAAAATAGTTGTTGCTAGGATGTGATGACCGATATCAACTTTCTGGATGATGACAACTAGAGAATACCAACTTCTAAATTTCTTTATCATATAGTCTTACAAGTGTGCATATATCGCTTGATTCTCAGTATCTTATCCATCAAAAACCGGAAAAGTCGAGCTTCCATTGCTATGGGAGTAGTTTGTCTTTTGTCTTTCAAATCAAAATGTTTTCAGAATCTAAATGCAACGATTCAATATTGAGGAATATTGTAATCTAAGCATAGATATGTGAAGATCAAGATTTTCTTTTGAGTATTTCCTCTTTATGAATATAATGACTTCTTGTTATCCATTTTAAGACTCCAATTTAAAAAACAAAAAACATATTCAGTGAGTTCTGCACAGAAATTTGCAGCCTGGAATATTCCAGATCATTTTTCCTCTTGCCAACTTTTTTTTCAATCTGCAAAGCTTTAATCTGATAACATAGCAGCAGATGTGCAATATTCCTGATACCTCGAAGGACACTATGTTCTATTTACTGGCACCTGCTGAATTAACACTGGACTTTGTTCCTCTGATTAATTGCTCCTCGGCACACCTGCCACCCCAATCAATCAAAACCTTGTTTAGCAGGAAGTATTCAAACCGTCGACACATTGGTGTCAGAGCTGGGATTTGAGAGTTAGCAATATAGATTTTGTCAAGATCTGCAGGAACCTAGAGACAAGTCCTCTTCCTTGTCTCAGTTAGTACAATAAAGTGAATATCCAGTTCCAATCTGATTAAAATAAGATCTTCAGAGAGGAGATACAATTTTAAGCAGATTATATCCAGTTATATCGGTTGACTAAGACCATATAACACCAACGTCAGAGCCAATGAAAGCTGCAAGAACCCGTAGTCCAATCAGTACAAATAAGCACAGTTTAAACGTTTTTATCCATTGACACTAATTGTATCTGTTTAATTGAACATTTCAGATAATAGACGAGAAAAAAATAAACAAATACTTTTTAAAAAAATTACATTCAGCCTGTTGAAATGACCAGAAAGTCGAAATGATTTGCGTCAAAATAATGCAAGACCGTTTACTTTGTAACTGACCCTATCTCTTAGATGGTCGATCAATTATCTTCACAACCACAGCACCTATCTCACCTTTCATGATTCTCCGGGATGGTGGATCCGTTATCTTGACATCTACATCTCCTTTCCAACATCTGCAGCTGATCTTATCTCAGTGCATGAATTAAAATGATTGTTCAGATTTGTAAAGCTCCACCAATCATTTTTCATGCTATGATGTAGCCATCCTTAAAAACAGGAAGTTGTCTGATACCATGCACTTGAATATACTTGTACACATACATGCATGTTTAGACAAAGAAAAGTCCCTGCCAAGGGGTAATCCGGAATTTTATCAGATTGATTTTCATAAGGGGTGGTTCGCTGTGCTTCAAATGGTCAACTTCTTCTGTTTTAACATGTAATAGCGGGTGGGCTTTAAAGGAATATAAAATAAATCCCATTGGATCTGCCATTGTTTGCCTTTTACATGTAAAACAACAACAGAAGTATCATTATGAGAGCTAACTGATCAATCGCCAAAGCCAAGATTCATCATGTCTATTAATTAACATATGATTTTCTATACAATTAAAATTTCACTTCGAAAGGGACTGACGCTCTAATGGCAGACATTTATTTTTTCAAGAATCGATGATAAGTCCATTTTTTGCGAACTTTTATTCATTTTATCTCATGAGTATTAAAACCGTACATTATGGAGAAACGCCAACATACCAAATTTGGTCACTAAATCTGTTGTGTTTGAGTTAATATGTAGAGAACGCAACCTCCACCTTTATTGAATTCAGTTTTAGGCCCCAAAACCCACAAAAATGATGCATGTCAGCCCATTTGTGTTTCTTCAAACCACGTCTCCGACTGACTATTTGGTGACGATCTCAAAGGGCAGACCATAAAGCTTCAAAAGTAAAAAATGGCTTAAGCTCAACTGTTTGGCAGAAACAAACAGTAGGAAACCAAACGAGAAAGTGCCATGAACAATAAAGGTAGTGGACAGTTTTTAGGCAGTCCCTATTGACAGTGAGGATATTCTCAGAGCATGAACTTCCGGGGCAGGCAAATCAACACTGGAGACCAAGTTACAAAACAGCTCTTAAACAAGGGACAGAGGTTTTCAACCAATGGATGGGTCAGTAGAATAATCCCAGCCCATCAGCATTCTGCATAATGTAAGTCGGTTATATGTTTGTTATATAAACACTATCCCTGACATCCTGTCGACGGGAAAAATCCCTTGATTTTGGGGGGAATGATAGTAAAATATTAGAGCTGATGGTTGGACTCTAATTACTGTTGAAAGTTATGAACAAAGGTAGAGAACGGACATATTTGCCCAAGCAAATTCAATTCGCTCCTAAAGAAGAAATACAAATAACTGCTGAAATTTGATACTTTCCTGACAAAAGTATTATTCACAAAATGCATTACACATCTAAGGAATATTTGCCAAATATTTGCATTCGGCCTAAAAGTGTTGATTCCGAAAGTCGTATTTTGAGTTTAATACATTTTAATGGAAATGTTGATAAAATACGTTTCAAAATAGAAACTTTAAAAATAGATCTTAATGGCATGAGCAAAAATTATTTCTTTGCATCGGTGTTGCTGTGCCCCGGTGGCGAAGTGGTCTAAGGCACTCACCTTTAGAGATCACTAACGTCTCACCTCTACCTGTGTGAGTTCGAGGCTCGCTCTAACGAGGTTATGTGAGAAAGCTTGCAAGTAACTTCCCTCGGGTCGATGGTTCTTCCCGGGGTCTTTCTTCAATAAAATATACTGGCCGCCATGTATAGTTTATTATTTGATGAAATATGGCGTTAAACCCATAAAAACAATTAAACAGCATCGGTGTAAAGGAGAGAGATCATGCAATAATTAGATGGATTCACTATTCATCCATAGAAATCTGTGTTTGAACCCACACAACAACAAGTAATTAGTGGTCATTTTGCTGGATTATATGACGATGACTGTCCTAACGCAATAACTAGCAGATATTCTAGTTGTTTAATGTCTTGAAATATTTCTTAAACAGTACATCACTATATGGCACATGGCTCAGCTTCTGAGAAAGTTAGTTGCTAGCGAACAAGATGTAGAATGCACACTTTTGCATTATAAAGATGTAGTGCATGAGAAAGACAAACACTCAAAAGAAGAAAATCGAGGTGCTTTTGATGCTGTATATTTTTTTCAAATGAGAGACATCTTAGTTGATATCTAATTTACATTCCAGTTAGGTAGTTTTACATGGCGAACTTCGACTAGCTTTTACCTGTGACAGCTCACTTATAAGTTGGGGATGAGTACATCAAACAACCAAAACAGGTGCTCACTTATAAGTTGGGGAGGAGTACACCAATCAACCAAAACCGAAAAAGGTGGTCATTGGGAAAATGTATGATATCTGACTTTCGTGTATCATTTGGAAAATCCGGTTGGCTGCTTCTCACTTACCGTGAGCAATGAATTTGAATGCAAAGAGATTGTATAGAAACATAAAAGAGGATTCTGAATCGAAATTAAGTAAAAGGGTATTTGATGATATAATCGATGTTTATGGACAGATATATTTGGATTTGTATTCTACAACGCTCAATCATCAACTGCGACGTTGTGCCTCACATACACCTGAAACTAAAACAAGAGAAATGGATGCTTTTCACTGATATGGTATTACGCTTGATATTGTTGCTTTCCACCTTTCATTGCTTCGAAAAATGGTTAAAAAGGAAGCAGATTTAAATATTGATTTAGTTGTTATGGCACTATTAAGGCCAACACAGCAATTGTTTCCCCGCTCCTGCAAGCTGTAATCAGTCATGTTGCTGTCCCATCCAGGATAGATACTGGATTTGGCACACAACCAACGACAACACCCATTCCACAATTTGAATTCGAGTGTTTGTCACCTATGCAGGAAGCACTTAAACTTAAAGGCTTACCAAACATGACTGCCCTCATCATTTGCAATTTATGGAAAACATACATTCAAAATCAATAATTATGTTTTTGTTCTAAGATTTAATACTAATATAGTTTCAGCAAAGCCTATTCAATCCTGATTGTTGAAATCTTTATATGTGAAATGTCATCAAAAAACTTCCAGATGAAAAACTTGTTGATCGCTTTACGATGGTGGCCAGTACAATCTAAAAGTTTAGCTATACTTGGAAATAAGTACTGTTTCCCACTCTTCCCAAACTTTCATGAAACTTTCTTTTCTGTCCGCTTTGAATGCAATGTATTGTTTTCTAATATATAGTATTCTTTAGAAAGTTTCTAAGGCCATTAATGTAGGTATTGCATCTATTCATCTTATATATGTATATGTAGTACACTTGGTAAGAAGAAGAATAAAATATAAAGGCTTTTCATTCAATTTCTCTACATCTTTTTTTCCGAATAAAACCATTTTGGTGTTTGGAGTGAATAGTATTTTAGTTCATCTCGAATCCACCAAGCTACATCACTCCATAATCAATTAATCACACTACAGTCCCAAAATAAATGCCCGATTTTTTCTGGTGAGCTATTAAAAAACGTACATTTATCAGTATCCTTAGCATGTATTTTATACAAATAACTATTCATCTGTAGAATTCTGTGCATAACACGATAGTGAAACCACTGTAATTTGATCTTTTTGTTACTTTGAATACTTTGGAATATATTTGGCCAATAATCACTAGCGAAGTTAAAATTATGTCGCCATCTTTTCTCACAAGTTGGTGAAACATTCGAGTTCAAAAATAATCTGTAAAAACCTTAACAACCTTTATCACTGTAAAGAATAATTCTAACTGGCAATGGATGAAAGGTCTGGCATTCGTGACTGCATTCCGTTTTCGGTTTAGTTTTCTTCATAATGATCTAATAGTCTGAGTGACACATTGGAAGGCAAGATAATTTTCATTGATGTTGTACTTATCTTTGAAGCTTTCAAATTCAATAAAACTTCCCTGGTAAGTGAGCACATCGCTAATGTAAATAATATCATGTTTAATCCATTTTCTTGCACATGATGGGTTCTTTGTTACTCTCATTGGTGTGGTCATCCACCAGTTCGTGGTCAAAGATCTCCTGTCTGAGGTATATTTCATTGTTTCAAAAGTTTCCAAACCAGTAAAACATCACGCTCCAGCATAGTTTCGTCTCTTTGGATAATTTATCAGTATATTCATCTCCTAATATGACAATGTCTTTGATCTCGTATATTTTATATTCTAACACGTGAACAAAATTCCTTTTAATTGTAAGAAGTCTATGAATCCAAGTTATTTTTAGAGCTAAAATAAATGCTTTAATATCTATCATTGCAAACACTCCTTTGTAGATGCTCTGAAACAACACTCTCTTTTAATTCTATCTATCTTTGACTTCCACATAAATGTAAAAAATATTTAATTCCATTCGCTAATAAAATCTTGCGGAGGGTTTGGTAAAGAGATGAACAAATGGTTTAAATTTGGAATCACTAGGGTTTTCAAAACCGCTATTTTACCAATTTGTGTTAGGACTCGTTTTGTCCAATTCCACAAAATTTCTTTATCATGTGTGTTTTATTTTCAAAATTTATCTGTATCATTGTTTTTAAGTCGACTGAAATCTTTATACCCAAAAGAGTAAATTCAGTAACCCATTGCAGTTTTAATCTATGATGAAACGCTTCTGCATCGTATTTCTTACTTCCTGTCCAGTCTGCTTTTGTTTGGGTAATATTGAGTTTCAGACCTGAGATCCTTGCAAATAAATCAAATACATCAATAGAAGATTTAAAGATTCGAAAGAACCATTAAGAATCAATGTGGTATCATCTGCCAACGGTGAGAAAAAATATTCTGTTTCCTTTAGTTTAATACCTTTAATATTCTTATATTTAATAGTATCGATAAAATTTATAAACTTTGACCTCTATAAGCAAATGTCTTTTAAATAGAAGTATCTTTTTTCAATTTATTCTGAAGCTCCTCCTTTTACACATTAATATCTAAAGGAGTAGTAAAACATGTTCTAGGTGAGTGAGAACCCTCATAGAACTCTACTACTCTGTTATGAGGGTTCTGGCTCACCTGTGCTCGAAGGGGGGGGGGTCTGGTTCACTTTTTATCACTACTCGAAGGGGTGTTCTGGCTCACTTTTTTTCACTGCGTGTGATAATGTCCGTTGGCGAGTGTGTAAATATCATCTGTAGAGTATCGTTTATCGTCGAAGGAGCATAGTCCTTTTTTGTTGATGAGTAGGGTGGAGAATTGATGTCATTGTGATCGGAAAGTTTTCATGGAGTAGTATTGTAGATGTCAATATAATGACTGGCTATAATGATCAATAGTGGCAATGTGACCGATGACTGGTTTTATGACTCCTTTGGCTTTTTTCTTGAAAGTATCATTATCGAGCGTGATGCAATACATTTTGGACCAAAGTCCTATGAATTCTGTGATGGGTATTTCGCAAGTTTCATCGTTGAACTTTCCAAATTTCTTTTTGTTATCTTTGCAATGGAATGGGCTTGTTTCTGGATAATCACTACGGTCGAAGAGGTCTCGATGTTGATAGAGATCTTCGTAGATATCGTCAGTGTGAATTTCATAGACCAGCGAGTCGGTATCGGTTTTGAGTAGTCTGGCTTTATCTCCGTAGTGTCTTTTGATGAAGTCGTAATGAAACTTCGAGCATGGGCATTTTGAAGAGGTCGAGAATGGTTGGATCGACGTAGATGGGTTTATTGAGCATGAGATGTGTTTTTCTTGATTCGATGGCGACGAGTTCTTCGTCAAAGATTTTCATACTAAAGAAGGCATCGTTTTCTAAGAGCTTATCTCGTCGTCGTGAGTTATTGACGATTTCCATCTTCTTTCTGAGTCGGATGTTTTCCATGGTTTTTCCGAAGACACCATTGTCCATGAGTTTAAAGAAATTGCTTACCGAAGTCCGTCGTGGCTTTAGCTTGTTGTTGAGTATTGAAGTCGAAGTAGGATTTCATCCATGGAGATTCTTTAAACTTGAGAGCTCGATGAACTTGTTTAAGAACGAGCCCGTGTTGAAGAGCTTGCTCGAGTAGTCGATAATGTATCTTGTAGTGTGTCTTGTGATGGAGATTGGGTACGAGTTTTTGATCTTGGCATCTCCAATTCCGAATTGTGTTTTATGTTGGAGTTGTTGGGGAGAAAGCATGGAGGGTGTGATGAGGAGTGGTTCAGCGCAGAAGGATAATCGTTATGAGCGTCGTCGAAATGGGGTGGATACTCCAGATCGACTTCAGCGAGATAGCCCCATGAGTCATCCTGATATCCTGCTTGTCTTTCATGGAGGAATTGTTCTCCGTTGATCCAGTGAAAATCAGCTACGGGAGGGGATTGCGACATGGCCCAATCATAGAGATTATTATAATCAAGGTAGAGGATGTATGTGGATGGTTGAGTGGGATCGTAGTTGGACATTTTTTTGCTATTGGCGACGGCGTGTTTTTGGCTGATGGTGCAGATGCCTCCTCGAATCAGTGAACATGAACATGTCTGGATCTTGGAAGAGTTCAAGTTGCACTTGACTCGTCTTGAGAAGGGCGTCCCAGGAGAGACCTGGTAAGGTGATCGAGTTGATAATGATCTAGACACATATGTCTGAAATTTTTGAAGACATCCATGAGTAGAAGCGCGTATGTCTTCAGGTACAGATCGTGATAATCTCCGAGAGTGTGACATCCAAGCCCGTTCCATATCTTATTCGCGTACTGACACTCTTCCTCCGTGCTATTGGAAAGATGTAAGTGAGAATAGAACGTCTCCAGAGCTGGTAATGAGGTTTCATCGAATCTGGACCACGTATCAATGTATTCTTAGGGATAAACTCCTTTTCATTGCAGGAGAGGAGCACTATCTCCAAATTATTTTTTGAGATGCATGAACTTAGGACAGGTATGAGCGGGTTGTTCAAGCGACGACCGCATAACTGGAAGGAATCGATGAATCGAAAGGGACCAAACGAAAACGACATGTATTTTTCGAAATTGTTGGGGATGCATTTGATGTTTGTTCCTACTTCAGCGAGAAGGGTCTTGACTCGTGGATGGATGAGTGCAGCGATGACGTAGTGTCCATCGTATCCTCGTAGATTATGAGCGATGACTGGAAGTAAGTCTGGATCTTTGAAGCGTAAGTTACAATCCACGTGAGCAGTTCCTCGATAGTGACCAGTGACATGACAGTGATTTCTGACTTTTTTATCATGAGGTTGAAAGTATTCTTCGCAGATGTGGCATTGCGGTGCTGCTTTATGCTGCTTGAGTTCTGAGGAGGTGAGGGAAGTGAGGGGTGTTGGATTTTTTTCGGAGTTCGCAGATGCGTTTCCATTCCGTGATGAGTTGTTCAAAGAACCAGACGACGCAGTCCTCTCCTCGTTGTTGTTGATACGACGAAGACAAACGTTAATCGGCAGAGCAGCAGGTTTTATAGCCGATCGCACATGGGATGTGTTTATGTTCTACTTAAGTAAAAGAATGGATGGGATCTGGAGAAGGTCCTTGTACCTTTTCCAGGATCACTTCTGAGTCAAAGACGATGCAAAACGTGTGCGTGTATTATTTGTAGTGGTGTTCGAACTGTAGTGTTTCCTCGCGTGGCATCTGTACGGTTTGTAATTCCCGGCAGTATCCCGAATAGACGTGATCCTGTAGTCGTTGGGATTGTAAGCATCGATAGCAGAAATACCCAAGATTCTTATGCGGCGTGTCCTGAGATCGACATAACCGGCTGAAGTCTTTGATGTACACGAAATGGTTTTGGTAATGCAGTAAATTGATGCTGCGTTGTGAGGTTGTTTTGGAGATCAGCAGTGGATAGACCACGAACTGTTTATTGCCCGCTTTCTTATCATCGAGTCCTAACACGTTGATTGAGAGTCCCTCGTTAGGTGTTTATAGTTTAGGGCTTTCTTTGACCGCTGCGGATAAGATGATGCCGGTAGGTTTAAGGGTATCAAAATACGGCTTGTACTTGGAGACTCGATCGGTGTTGTCCTCAGCGGGATAGAGCGCAGAGAGGACAGCCTACATGAGGCAGTAATCATCGTTGTTTTGATATTGATGCAGACTTTGGTAGCTAGGATTTGCTTGGGGAGTGGTACGTACTTGCTTCCGCGTAACGGTGTGGATTTGGAAGTCCGAAACGAGATAGAATTGACTCCGGTAAAGATCCAAGCTGATCATGACTTTTGATAATCTTCGATGCGACGTTGGATAAACAACCAGGCGATGTCGACGATGTGACTGAAATCATCACTGCGATACACGATGAGAGATTTGACTCTGATCCACACGTCAGTGCTTTTGTGTTCCTTGACCAGATGAACGTTGAGAGCGACACCCAGTTTGATGGCTGTATGGGTACGCAGTTCTGCTTGGACAGTAGGGTGTAGAATGCGCTGCAAGAGTGATGGGTCGACTCCGCGCTGAAGAATATGGGAATGATCGCAGATGAATCCTTTGTCAGCTCCTCCGTACGTTTTTTCAGTGCGTCTAGGAGGTGGAAGACGCGTGATCTTATCGTGTTGCCGTTGAAGGGCTTGTGGGTCCAATTTGGGTAGTGTTTTCTCGATATCATCTCGACGGGATCGACTGAGGATGTCATTCTGAAGTCAAGAAGTGTGTCCTTTGGAGAGGTTTTTCCCGTGAGTGCTTTGTATTTGTCTCGCAGTTGCTTCAGATACTGCTGCGTGGTGAGGATCTCTCTTTCAGGGATCACCTTGTACTCGTTGACGAGCTTCCGTCGAGAAGCGTTGCTTGTTGACATCGCCTTGAGGTCTCTTCGGACGCGTTCGATGTGATCATACAGAGCGGTATCCGATCTGGGATACGGTACCGGAGTACCCTGTGCTCCTGAGTCGACGAGAAATATCATAACGAAGGATGAACTCTCTTCCGGGATCCAGATGAATTTTCCTTTCCATGATGGACAAGATTCTGGTGTATCCTTGGGATGATAGAGATGCTATATAATATAGTCCCGTGTTTCATTTCTTTAATTGCTTGTTCATTTCACATAAACTTTAAACATGTATTATATAGCATCATGCCTCTGCGTGGGACGAAGACGTGTGTGTGGTTACTTCAGGGTATCACGAAAAAGTGCAACAAGTCTTGTAAGAGAGAGTACTGCGCTCAGCATTATGCTCTGATTAGGCGTGGAAGTCCAGGGTTGAAGCTCTGCTTGGGATGTCAGGAAGGAGTTCGAGGTCAACTCCAAGTGTGTCAACCCTGCGGTGGAAGAAACATCCGATCGATTAAATATTACTACGAAAAAGCCGGAACGACCCAAAAACCCAAAACCATTCAGAGCTGTCCAGCGAGTTTCTGGCTAAGATTAAACATGACGCAGTGGAAATTGCATCCCGTGCTTAATCGTTACGAGGCAAACGAGGAAGGAAAGGTGCGTAGCGTACGAACAAAATCAGGCATGTGGTGAGCTTTAGTAAGACGGTTATGCCATCGTTCACGTGTTTCTCAATGGAGTGAGGGCGACGATGTACCTTTATCATTTCGTGTTTGAGGCCCATCGAGGAGTAATTCCTATCGGATACTCCGTCTTTCATCTCAACAGAGACAAATCCGATAATTGACTGTAATTTAGTTATAAGACCATAGCAAAAATATGTCAAAAACCATGTTTTCACTCTTTTGTTTATTATGTGGAGGATCTATACAGCAACTTGAGAAGTTCTTCTCGATGCATGTAGGAGATACAATGCTTAAGCAGTAGTTCATTATCCTAGGTGATGCTGAGCGTGCCAGTGTGGTAGAGTTTTTTTTTCTGCTGCGCCACCGTGAGCAAGACAAGATCGTGCCCAATGACCACGACTTAGGTGAGCGTGAGATCCACGCTGATATCGATGCTGAGATGGAACACATTGACGATGGCCTCCTCGAGATCTTCCCGATTTTCCACGATGACATAGGTCAGATATCGCGTGTGGTCTGATATGCCCTCAGCCATCTCTACATCCTCCATGGTTTTATATTAAGATAATTTTAAAATCTTTTTCAACGTTTTTTCACTCACGCATCGGCATGCAGTGCTGTCTAATCATATGCTCGTCGTAGTAGATCTTCACGAGACAATCTCTGGATAAGTCTGATCGTTGCTCTCGCGTCAGTAAGGCCTGTCCACGCGATGCTCCCTGTGTTCGATGTTCACAGACACGTGATTCCGTAAGACCGTGGAAATGGCTCTGTAGAGCGATTCAGGGTGATGCAAGATCACGTCCGTCACAATGACCTCGTCGTCGCTAGATATTCTCTTTATATTTCTGGTCCTAATCTTTTCGAATCGGCTGAGTGTAGTACACTGATTGCCTACCATGTCCACGATGAGATCGTCTATGGTTCTCATTTCGCTGCTCAGTAACGCCATGTCAAAAGGAGCTTCGCGCAGATACGAACGGATCTTATTGAGCGTTTTCTGATAGGTCAGCATAGCCTATTCGGTACTACTCTTTTTGGCCTCCAGTCGCGACTCAAGACGTTTCATCAGAGTCTGCATGGCTAGTCCAGATCCGGACAAAATCAGCATCATCGGATTAGCCATCGCTCCAGTAGAAATCACTCCCGTGGCTGTCACGATCAACGGAATCATCGAAATGATTCCCAGGATGCGCTTGTAACGTCGGTACACATGTTTGTAAACGAAGACTCGACAATGATAATAGCGGCAATACGATTCTAGTTCACGACGCTGTTCTGCCGGTAAGTTTTCATCGATCTGGTTAAAGTTGAGGATCATTATGCGTCAACTAAACTCTACAGCAACAATTCAAGTTGTGGAAAGTTTTCCTTTAAGAATTTGTTGTACACGTTCACTTTATCTCAGTCGATCTCAGACAGCCTTTTCTCCCATGAGCCACAGTGGATATATGTTTAAGCCTTTTGTGATTTTCAGCAACTGATTTAACCTCACAAGATCAGACAGCGTATCAGGAGTCGCTTCCAGTTCCACATGGTCCAGATATTCCTGTGATTCTATGACGTGTAGCACCTCGTCCACTATTTTTCGGTGATACCGGTAAAGATAATAGTACGTCAGAGAGATTTTTCCACGTTGAGATGAACTTTTTCAAGTCATTCATCGCTGGAAATATAAAATCTCTGTCTCTGTGAACCCAAGATCTCCAATATTTGCTTCGGTTTTTTCTCGATCATTGATCTTATCCAACAGTTCCTGAGAGGCGTTTGAAACAGGGACAAAGTGTCCCCGTGAAAGAGCACTTTCTTTCTTAAATGCAGCACTCAGCTTTTGTTCTATTTCCTCTGGTTGAAAATGTTCTAAATACGCGTAGGATCTACCCATGCACGCTAAACATGATCACGTTAAAAAGCGCTCCCATGGCCTTGTTATTTTCAAACACGGGTGCCTCATCGCTAGCGTCACCTCCTCCAGAGCGGCCGTCGAGTGCCATCACCGCCACGATCATATCCACATCCTCGTACTCCAGTCCGACCTGTCCGAGAAACTTACGTATGTTGAAAGACCCACACAGGGCTCGATCACCTCGAAAGTGGTTTCGGGAGACCACTTTTCCATGCAGTCGTGATCTATTTTATGGGCCTCGTGGTCTTCTTTACGACCAAATCGTCGTCGTTTGACATGGCCCGTTCCCACGATGGCGTCTATGAGGCTTGGATGTAATTCGTGTATGATATGGTACACGATGACTTCGATGGTTTTGACTAACCGTGCTGACTCTATGGTTACAAATATTAAAGACCGTCCTGTATGGATCAAAGGTCTCTCTGAGATGCTGTCACATGTGCCCCACAGACAGATGAGACCGTTTCACGTCGTGATGTTTCCATCTCTCGTGAGCCTCTTCCAAGGAAGAGTTACCCGCGTTTCTCACCTCGTTCAACTCCTTATGCACTCCTGTGACCTGCTTAAGCACGTGCTGGTCGTTGTCAGCGTACGACGCATCCTGTCTATAAGTATCGTCCAACAGCATTTGGTACAATTCCGTAGCGATGCGTGCGATTTCTGCCATGATCTATATAAGATCATCCAGAGTAAAAATCTAAAAAAAAATCTCAAACCAAAATTTGGGGGTTCTGCTGTGAGTGCCGTAAATTTAAACGTAGAATATTTCATGTACGTACTTGAGGCTGCAATGAAAAATTCGAGCATTGTAGATCATATCGTGGCTGTACCGGTGTATAAGGCATCCGAGGTATTATCGGGTTTGACTCCGTCGAGTCTGCACGTGAGAATTCTTTTGCTGACATTATTTCGTCCTCGGACCCTAAATTTCCATATCGCCACGGCTTCGGTAAGCTGTATCTGCATGCAAAAATTAGAAGTGACTCCTTTGGTCGCCCACTCGTTTCCAATTCCAGGGGCCTACACAAGATTTGTCGAAAAGACCAGATAGGCCTTGAACGACGACGAGTATTCGGACGACGCTGAAACGACTATGCCGCAACGATTATCCGTGTTTCCAGAGAGAATTGGAACCTATTCCACATTGTTTCTGACGCGGCGCGTGTTCACGTACATTTTTGTGGCTGCTTCGTTTTTAGCTGTAGGTGGATAATCCGTCACTACCATTTTAGCTCCCACTGCCGCGGTGAGAGTTCCCGTGAGTATTCCATCCGTCGTGGATAATTTAGTATTTCCAAAAATGAGTTGAGCTGTCCATACGAAATCGCTTGAGTTGTATCGGTGATGGGCCAGGTGGTGGAAAGCCCATGCAACTTTTGGTTTTGCATCGTGGCTGTTCGGTAGAGAACAATTTGACTATCGTTGACATCCATCAGATCATAGTAATTGGAGGTATTGATGCGAAATCCTTCTACAGTTTGAACTGTGATGGGCGTGTAATTGTCATTCGTATCTCGATCGACCCAGATAGAACGATGGAAAGTGCCAAGATGATAGACCATGGCTGCTCTCGTATTAAGCCCACTGTATACTCCCACACGTCGTGGATTCTGAGACGTACTTCCAGACGTGGTTGAAGACAGAAGCATATCGCTCGGCACTTGACCTGCGACGGATAACGTACCAGTCACCACCACATTGCCACTGATTGTCCCTCCCGTTTTATCGTATTTTCCAGCCAATGAAATCTCATTGTCAGAGGCCCTTACAGGCTGAGAAGATCCATCCGCTGCCGTAGGAAGCCCGTACAATCTCGTGCGACCCAGGTTGAGATTTCCCGTCATCGTTCCACCGGTCAGCGATAATTTAGTCTGCGCGAACTTATTCACTTGGGACCATCGCGGGGCACTGGCATCCGGGGATGAATAACTCACGTCTTCCAGGTGGTCAGACTATGACCGCTCATGTTGAGATGACTCGTCATGGTATCTCCAGTGCGGTTGACTTTTTTGTCTAGTTCCTCCTGATAGGCGGCATAGTCGCCCGACGAGGAATTGTTTCCCGATTCGATCAGCGTACCAAAGGCTGTGTACGACATGGTTATATAAAAGTGATCATTAACTTCGACACGAAGGAATAAACGAAAGCACATCCACGTCATTTTTTTATGCCGGACTGTCATTACATAATTGTAGGTCCGACCGGTCGTGGAAAGACCAATCTTCTCATGAACATGCTCCTCAATGACATGCTCAAGTACGATCGGGTGATCATCTACACGCTGAATCCTCATCAGGACAAATACCAAACGCTGCACGAGTTTGGAGATTCCTTTGAGGACGTCTACACGATCGCCGATCCAGAGGAGATTCAGCCTGTGGAAGACCTAGAGTCAAACCTGCACAAGATCATCGTCTTTGACGACATTAAAATCAATCGCGAGAACTTGTACAAAATCTGCGAGTATTTTTCGCTGTCGCGACACAAACGATGTAACAGTCTTTATCTGACTCAGTCGTACTACGACGTCCCCAAATACATCCGACGCAACACAGGATTCTTCGTCCTGTTTTCAGGGCTGGATAACCGAGACATCGACGCCGTCGCGAGAGACCACTGCTGTGGCATCTCTGCCTCCCAATTCAAAGACTGCTATACCGCAGCGACATCGAGCTCTAAACGTGATTTCATGACTTTTCATCGCGATGCGGAGACCATTCCTGAACACCATCGAAAAATCTTTGACGAATTTTACCTGCCTGGTTAGTATATGAGAAACTCTGTTTCTTCAATGTCGTTGAAAAAAAGTCTCTAAGCGTCGTCAGCGCAAGGATGTCCTCAAGAAGTTTATCGAGCAAAGAGCCGCTTTACGTCAACGCGTGCTCGAAGTCAGTGTAGGTCAACAATCCTTTTAACGCGATGTAGCCAGAGAATGGTTCAAGCCTCTCCTGAGTAAAATGGAAAAAACCAAAACCACCAACAATGACAAGCAAGATCAGTTACTGGATACGCTCAAATCGACTCAACAACAGTAGTAGCGACTGCTAGAGGAGCTCACGTCACCCACCCCGGAAGTCGTCGTCTCGAAGATGATAAGATGCGCGGAAGCCAAGCAAAACGGAGAAGCTAGAAAAGCTGAACTTAAAAAAAAAATGAAGATAGAAGAAAACGAAAAAGCCGCTTAACTTAAAAAAATGAAGCGGAAAGAAAAAGAAATACCCGCCTCTCTACAAAAATTGAAAGAGGAATAGATGCACGCCGAGAACATTGTCGACATACTCAAACGCGAGGAGGGAAAAATTAGAGAGCAGAAGGCAAAGTTTGAGGAGGAAAAAGAATTTAAGAAATAATTTTCGGAAAAGAAACTTGAGTAAATTAAGACCGATCTTGTCTTAGTTGATTTAACTGCTGATGTCGGTTATAAGAAAGCTCCTCCTAGCGAAAAATGGCTTGACGACTTTGTGAGTCACAAACTTCAAGACATCAGTGTCTAAGTAGCTTTAGGATCATCTGTTGAAGATAATTACTTCAAGGCGTGCGCTGCACGTGTCTTAGTGAGCAAGGTCAACCAGCTGTATGGACCGTGGATTGAAAGTCGACAGGACGAGGATGTAAAAAACTGGCATGAAAGCGCTACTTAAAAAGACGAAAACGTTTAACGGGGGGCTGGCACAAAAAATCGGGACCAGAGAACCAAGAAACCGCTCTGGAGCTACACCCAAGTTTCCCATGGAGGTGGATCCACCAGAGCCTTCAGCAGGATTAGAGACCGCTAGATTCAAAGAAGGGCCTCCAGATCCGGAAGAAGGATTAGAGACCGCTTTATTCAGAGAACAAGCAGAGCTTCCAATGAAAGTAGACACAGATAGCTCACCTGTAGAATCATTATCAAAGGAGGAGGTCGTCAAACTTATAGAAGCGAGAAAAAGGGAATTTAAAAATAAACCTATAGTAAATCGTTATAGTTACACAGAAGTCTCAGAGAAGATTAAGAAAAGAAAAGAACTTGAACAATGGGAATAGGAGCTGAAACAAAGAGTTCAGAGTCTTCTCACAGAAGAAGAAGGATTCCGTCGCGGAGGCAGCATCCGCTATTTCCACACTCCCACTGACATCGTCTCTCGACTCAAGCTGCTGATCGCCTCTAAACAAGTGGGCAATCGGCGTGGACCTCGATGACGAAATGGTCGAGATCTTCAATAATCTTCTGGATCAACACATCGTCACTTCCGATCAGTATCGCATTTTGTACGAGGACTTGATATAGACCCATGGTTATCAGTGATAACACGCTGTTGTTCGACTCCAAGTCGGTCACATCCACGGTGAGGTATAATCCTCCCTTGAAACTGGACCAGCAATCGTCGTACGAGATCGCGCTCATCTCAGCCGAAATTTGGAACAGTTTCTTCAACATCGGCACCAACAACAATCAGTTTTCGCACGTAGTCGCGTTTCAACAAAAAAACGATCCCGATCTCTCCAAGAGGATACAACATCACCGACATCGCCATTGAAATCTCCCGACTGATCACCGCGAACGGAGATGTCTCGCTCAACATCAAAATCGAGCCCAATTACTCCACGCTGTGTACTTGCATCACCTTCTCGGGAAATTACATCGTACGATTTGACATAGCTAACTCCATCGTTTCTCTCCTGACTCAAATGGTGTGTGCGAAGGGGATCTGCCCGTCAATATCACTGATGTCAACAGCCTCCTTATCAACTGCTCGATCGCACAGTGATCCTTGTTTTCCATAGGCTCAGCCTCCAACGTGATTTATTCCACCTCGGTTAACGTTCCTCCAGGCTCACTCATGCAAGTTCGTCCGAATCTTTTCATTTACTATCCCATCACGAATATGTACGCCATCTTGGAAATTACCATGTGGCTGACCGATCAGTCTGGAAATGCCGTCGATAACAATAACTAAAGAATCACCTATTATCTGCACGTACGTTGTAAGAAAGCCTAAAAATGTTCGCAGATTAAATAAAGATGAGACCTTCACACGTACATCGACGTAAAATCATCCGTGGATTTTAACCACCCTGTTTTCTTTCGTACGAGCAGCCCTACCAGGGATTGCCACCAAAGTTTCCCCCATCGCTCTCAAATCTTCCGAAGCGTGGGCCACAGGAGCAGCCTCTGCCGCGGAGAAGGCGGTAGGACTAAAACTAGCCAGCAAAATCATGCCTACTCCATTGGCAGCAGCGTCGTCTCCCGTGGCGAAGATGCACGTCTCCAGAGAGGCGAAACAGGCTCTTAAAAAACGGCTAGGTCCACAGCGATCGATCCGAAAGAATTTTACAGGACCTGGACAGAAAGGTTAGTGCACAAAGTACACCCTCTGCGGTCGGCATTCAGATCACGCTCCAAAATAACGGATGGTCGTTATTCAAGTCAGCACGGTATCAACTGAATAATCAGACCGTGGAAGAAATCAATGCTACTTACCTCAAGCTAGCACCATCATGAATTTGATCATATTCAGCGATGACCACATTCGAACGTGCGTCACCAACATGGAGTGGTTCAGAGATACAGCTTTGTGAGCTGCGTCGCGCAACGAATTTTCTGGCGCTGGAGACATAATCACTGCGGCAGCTGTATCAGATATCACTGCACTCAGTGGAGCTAATTTCAGAGCCAGTTTTGCCATTGCACATAATTCTGGCTATACCGTGGAATTTGCCGCTCGACGCGCCATCACCAGTGGTGGTCACGAGATCTGCATGTTTCTTTCTCTCAGCAGCATCTTCGGTGTATGTCGAGATATCCGTACCATCTTTAGAGGCGTCAAACACACGCTGGCGTTGAAAGAGACTCACCCGCTCAGTATATGCACAGAGCAGCTGAAGTTGATGATTGACAATTTACCATGACGTGGTTGTCGCTGTGGATACCCCAGATCACACCCTCTAAAACCCACATACTCGAAATGGAAACGACGTTAGCCAGAATCACCAAGAAAATGTACTTCGAACAGCATTGCATCTACATGCAACAGTTTACTGCGGCGCAGGCCACCACGTCGTGGAGAGAGTCTCCACCAATCCAGGCTGCGATCTTTCCAGACAAGTCTTCAACGTCTTTCAACAAACAGCACAGCGTAACCATCTTCAGCCACAAACTCAAAACAAGCACATCTTTCACAACGTCGATCGGTCTCCCATTCACGTCCACATCAACTCCAGACAGTATCCCGGCCGAGAACTCGAACGCAACTTCGCCGTTGCTACCAGAAATTATTCTCGAGCCTACATGATGCTGATGGAAGCCATGCAGAAGTATCAAGATGTCAATACAGGCACACAGATATCGTTTGAATGTTTTTCTAACTTAAATCCCATCTTCCACTTCGATGTCTCCAAACATACCGAGCGTCTTAAAGACTCCCCTGCTGACATCGAAATCCGATGGACGGCCATTCTAATAAGTGATTACCTCTGCTATGCTCTGGTCACCTCAGACCGATTCATGACGCTGAATGTCCTTAATTGAAAAATGAATATCCTTGTATTGACATGCATAGGAAAAGACATCTCGTCGACAACGGGACGGAGACTCCATTGCCACCGCCATCGTTCCCTTCATCAAAACCATGGCTCCTAAGTTATTCGCTAACGTCCTCACCCCCTTAGGACTCGCTGCAGCCACGGGAACCATTATTGGAGCTACTCAAGAAGCAGTCATGGGCAGCGGCACGCGTCGAAGACGAGCTCTCGTGACCTCTTTCACTGGCTACAAAATAAGAGGAAACGAAAAAATAATAGCATTTTCTATAACACACCATGTCGTACATTCCAGTTGATGTCACGCTGTCCCCACAGCAGAAAAAAAAAGTATCCCTGTGGCTGCCACTCATAAAAGACCTGCCTCTATCCACCTGAAAGCCTCAGCACTCCCAGGACCTGATCGACTCATGTTCACCCAGCATCAAGTCACTTCTGTCGCTCAACATAAGGCAGCTCGGAAAGGCTTCGTTCTGAACTTATCCGCAGCACAGCTGTCGAAATAAGGAGGATTTATCGCACCTCTGCTCGTCATTGGCAAAGGACTCTAACTGCCAGGCACCACCAGAGGCAGAGGCATGAGAAAAGAAAAGGTCTTAAGCAATTTCGATCTCGAACATCTCTTAGCTTCTCCCTCTTTCAGGGGGATCTTTACCAAAGATCAAATCCCCAAACAGATCAGACCTGACGAACGCTGCGTCGTTAATCTCCAAAATTATTACGACGGACAGGGCACACACTGGATCGCCATCGTCAGTGATCCTCGCTCCCACGATGTCGAGTATTTCGATTCGTTTGGATTACCACCTCTCGAGGATCTCCTCACCGCGCATAAAAGAGCGGTTTATAACTCCTTACAGCTTCAGGATGTCGATGATAGCACTTGTGGATGGTACTGAGTCGACTACATCCAGGGCAGGCATAAAGGGAAATCTCAAGTAGAGATGGTGTTATCTCTTCCAAACTAATGTCCACTCCTCATGATCTCGTGGTGTCTCAAGTGTAAATCCAAAACTAAGAGTTTCGACCCCGTCGAGGTGGTCAATGGATAAAATCACAGGTACACGAAAGCCACATATACTCTGGGCCGATCACGGGAGCGAATTTTATAACAAAACCGTCTCAGACTGGCTTCAGAAAAATGACATCACCTTGTACAGCACTCATAATCCTCTCAAGGCCTCTGTTGCTGATAGGTTTAACAGAACTCTCAAAAATCGTGTATGGAAAAGGTTCACCAGTGATAATACTAACCGATACTTAGATTTCCTCCCAGACCTCGTTGACCACTACAATCATACCTGGCATCCAAGCAATCGAATGACCGCCGCAGCAACCTCCTTTAAAAACCAAAAACAAGAGGTCGCAGAGCATTATTTTTTAGTTCCAAATTCAAAGTAGGGGATCGCGTCGGAATCAGCAGACAAAAATCCACCTTCGAAAAAGGATACACTCCCAACTGGACGGAAGAAGTCTTCGTCGTTGATGCTGTTCAAAACACCATTCCAGTCACCTACACACTCAAAGATTCTTTAGGAGAACCCATCCAAGGGTCTTTCTACGAACAGGAATTACAAAAAAACAAGGCAGGACGTCTTCAGGATTGAAAAAGTCCTCTCTACCAAAGGGAAACAAAATCACTCGTCCAGTGGTTTGGCTGTCCTGAAACAATTCAACTCGTGGATTCCAACAGCTTCCTTGAATACGATAGCACCTCCGAAATAATCTTATCATACTCCTCCATCAAGCTCTTCCAAGAGACGGTCTTACATTTTGCAGCATGTTCATCAAGACCCATCTTCTCAAAGATACGCTTAAACACATACTCAGATTTTATGAATTTAGCACGATCCACCCACTGAACTCGAGTCACCTTATTCAACCAGTAATAAAACTCATTTCGCTGAGACTCCGACAAATGAAAACTCTTCAACTTATTTTTTTATGTAATACTGCTGACTGTAGCGCTGCACTGGACGCTGATGACTGTGACTATGCTTCACCCACTCCTCCTCCTCCTCTTCACTCTCTTCACAATACATCATCTCAGGCACATAACTCAGATCCTTATTCGCGTACGCCATCAACTCTTTCGCACGCTTCAACTATTCCTGAGAGTCCTCCTCACTTAATTCCCACTCTGTATCAGAGCTCTTCTCACTCAAACCCAACTTATCTACACTCCAGGGATAACACGGAAGAGACATCTTTCCTATACGACAAGTACTCCTCTAATACAGTGAGCCAGAGCACCCCTTCGAGTAGTGATGAAAAGTGAACCAGAAACCACCACCCCACCCCCTTTCGAGCACAGGTGAGCCAGAACCCTCATAACACAGTAGTAGAGTTCTATGAGAGTTCTGATGAGGCGCCGTAGCGGACAAAAGCTGGTCCAATGAGAAAGCTGCAGTTGAAATTTCAATGTCGTATGTCGAGAAATCCAATATCACGTGTTGGATCAAAATTGCATGTCCTTAAAGTTCCATTTTCTAGGTCGAGATTTTAGATTGTATCTGTTGAATTAAACAGTTGTGGTTGAAAGTTATATTTTCTTTGTCGAGGTTTTAGATTGTGTCGTTTGATTTACACGGCGATGGTTGAAACTTGAATGTCATACGTTTTGAATTACCAATTCACGTATTCGTTCAAAGAGTTTATGTTGAAAGTTCCATTTGATATGCTGAGTATTTAGATTTCAGCTGTTGAATTACACAGCGCTGGTTGAAAATTCGATGCCCAATGTCGAGATTTTAGATTGTATCTTCTGAATTACACGGCGGTTGTTGAAATTTTAATGTCATATGTCAAGAGTTTCAATTTAACATGTTCAATCACATTGATTGTGCTGTAAGTTCTATTTCGTATGTTGAGTTTTTAGATTGTATCTGTTGAATTACACAGCGGTGGTTGGATATTTTATTGTGCTTTGTCAGAATTGCTATTTTTTATAAGGTGAAATGATGGATTGGTGTTAAAAATAACAATGTCCACTTTAAAAATTCAAAATAATATCGAGTATTAAGATACATCATTCGTGTATTCAATTTTGAGGCGCCATTACATTTCCTGCATTTACAGTTTGAAAGTTACCATTTACAGGTCGAGAATTACTATGAATTTCTTCGCTAGAGGTCGCTTTCGTGAACGGGCCGCGTTATTTTCAAACAAGGAGGCTGCTTCTCGTTGCTGTGAAATTCAACAGATGAAATCTAAATACTCGCCATATGAAATGGAACTTTCATCACAAACAGTTGCATTCAACGTGTGAATTAGGGATTCTCGACATATGATATTGAAATTTCAACCACCGCCGTGTAATTCAAAATATACACTGTAAAACGTCGACGTAGGAAATAGAATTTTAAACTACCACTGTATAATTCAACATATAATATCTAAAATCTCGATCTAGAAAATGGAACTTTAAGGACATGCAATTTGATCCAACACGTGATACTGGATTTCTCGACATACGTCATTGAAATTTCAACTGCAACTTTCTCATTGGACCAGCTTTTGTCCGCTATGGCGCCTCATAGGTTCTCACTCACCTAGACCACGCTCCATTTAAGTTTTATGTTCTATCTTGTCTTTTAATCCAGTGATGTTGAGAAGTAAGAACAGAAGGGTCATCGTATGATCCATTAAAACTTATTCATGCAGCTCTTCGTTTTAGTCTGTGGACTGTGTTTAATGGAGACTTTGAACAGTTCCCCGATAGTGTGGAAAAGTAATTGAAAATAGGTATAATGTAAGGAATTTAAAAATTTTTAAAAACACGCTGGGATCATGATCCAAGTACCTCCTAATAGAACCATGCACTGAATCTAAAGAGAGACTGTTAATATGTTCGTTCTATTCTACAATCTACATACATACATACCAGGAAACGTTTCATATTTGACATTAACAATTCTGGGTTTTCTAACAAATAACTTAGAGTTATCAAATCTCTTCAACTTTTGTTCTGTACTTACAACTGTACATTCTGCGTTTTTTTTTTTCTTCTACATTTCTAGGATTTTAATGTCAAACAAGGTCAAAAACATTGCCAAGATTGCAGAGTAAATTTTGTATCGATTTTACTCATGCTTGGATCATAAAGGGTTCTGTTATCTGTTAAGAGATGTGATTGTGTACGAGTTTTATATAATGGAAGGCAGTTAATAAGAAAAAATAAGAATTCTTTATTTCAGACTACATAGTCCATACATCTAAATTAAAATACGGATATAAAGTAAAACATTGTAAACATAAAAGAACATATATATCATATTTACAAGTATACAGACACATCTACAACAATGGACTGCCCTGCATTGTTAAGAATGAAATTAAGTGGCACATTTAAAGAGTAATTTGTTCCATCTACTAATAATATGAGAATTTAAATGAATGTCATAGTTCCAAAGTGATTTCAATATACAGTTCTCGCTATTAGATATTCTTGTTATCATTGAGAATACATACTTTCTCATTACTTCCTCAAAACTGAATACATTATAATTTACAAACATGTTGGAGGCACTGTTCCATCTAGGAAGACCTAATAGAAAACGAAGACTATTATTATAATAAATAATAGAAATAATGGTGGTGCTAGAATAGATCTCTGAGATACACCTAATGTAACAGATACTGACACTGATCTAGGTATATTTGCTAACACTTATTAGCGAGATAATATCCAAACCAATCAAATGTTTGTGATTCAAAACGTATATATTTTTGTACTTTAAAAGAAGACCTTATCACTATCTCAAATGTATTTTTGAAGTCAAGGAAAATACTCTATTAAATATCGATGATACACGCTCCTTTGCCAATTTTATGTAATTTAGTTTTCCATAAATGCATTTGAACGTGAATAGGAGTCTCGAAATCCCGATTGCATCTCGTACCAAAGACTATATATAGTAAGGTAACTAGTGAGCTACTTAGTGATATACTTTTCAAACATTTTGACAATATTGGAAGGATTCATATGTGTAAATGTTTTCTAATATCAGCTTTGCAGTCACCTTTGAATATAGAATACATCCTTGCTGCTTTTAAAGTGGGAGGAAATGTACATGTATCAATATTTATATTTATAGAATATGTAAAAAATGATTTGACAATGAAATGTACAGAATATTTTCAAATTCGAGCATTACGTTATCTAACCCAGATTATGTGGGTGTATTGAAATTCTGTAACAGTTTACAAATTTCAGTTTCC
The DNA here is from genome assembly GCA_016617855.1 of Megalonaias nervosa. Lineage (NCBI taxonomy): Eukaryota > Metazoa > Mollusca > Bivalvia > Unionida > Unionidae > Megalonaias > Megalonaias nervosa. The sequence goes on along the minus strand of JAECUM010011571.1, from coordinate 2,108 downwards.
CGAACATTCCGAAAAGTTTGCTTTCTGGTACGATCGGATTGATGTAATCTGCTTAAGTTCTTGTTTAGTCTAGTCTGTAGACGACTTTCACTCAGGAGCCGTTCATTTCTATAGCGATTTAAGTGAAACATTGATATAAACTTGATACAATTTCATCTAAGGAAGCAAAATTGTTCCCTTTATAATCTAACCAAGTAGATATAGTATAATTTGTCCCTTGATTCATTTCATTCAGGTGTTCCGTATTTATGGGACATCCTTGTACTTTTTATACCCTCAACATAATACCTATTTTGTATATAATGTACTTCTCCTTTCTAAATTCTACAAAGCTTATATTTTTCCAGTGTCATTGTTTATCATAATAATTTATTTGGTGTCTGACATTCTTTATTTAAAGTATATTAACAGTGACTGATAACAAGTACGTATGCAAACTTGTAGATTTTAGGAGTTAAGTGATGGCTGTGGAGTGAGGGGGCAAAAAAGTTTGTACTTTTGAAGACTGGAAAGTTGTACTGTGCGTACTGTGGCAAGCTAGTTGAAAAAAATATTAAGATTGCAATGTCATTTTTTATAAAGGTTTTTGTTGACCTAAATAAGCAAGATGTTCCCCTGATTTGCGTCATCTGCACAATAGCACATTTTGAAACACATTGTCAGTCATGGGTGGGAGTATGAATACACGTTACTTACATGTGAAAATGTGTTTCCCAGCATTAAATTTGCTATAGATAAAAATTTGCATAAAGGAGATCACTTAACAGGCAAATCATCTGTGGTAACAACGTCTGTGAATTCTTATCAAATTACTATGGCAACAGATGCCATGATGATGTCAGTTATCAAAATTTCAAATGCAGCTGCAAAGATCAATGTGTTGTAAGTCTAAATGTGACAGCTGTAAGAGGAAGAAAAATCATAACTGTGCAATGTTAGAGGGAGGGGGAGATGGAGAGAAACAATCACACTGCTTTATTTAATGATAGTGTTGCAGTTTATACATGAAGATAGTTATAGCAAAATGAATATAACCATTAAAATGAGTAAAGTCAATTAAAAGATTAAATATAGCTACAAAGAATAATCAATATATATATATATATATATATATATATATATATATATATATATATATATATATATATATATATATATATATATATATGGATGGATAGATAGGAATTTGGCAATTCTACGGTTTTCACAAATCTAACGCGAGATCAAGTTTCAGCAAGCAAACTGTAATTGAATGAATGAAAACTATCTACCCTGCTCCTAACTATGTACATGTCCATAAAAGAGATTTCTTGCCTGTATCTTAATCAATGTCTTTTAAGGCACAATCTCAATTAATTTAATTCTGCATAAGGAGGACAGCCATACAAATTCGATCAAGGCTAATGGCTTTGTGTGGCTTCTGGAATAAAACACGAATGACGTGACAATTTCTTTTTTTTCAAAAAATGAATTAACCATATTACTGGCTAAGGGATTTACCATTCTATCTCTTTGACCTCACATAAAGCAAGGTCAATTACTGAAGCCGGATGGAAAAATTTTCAACCAGATTAGAATATAATATATAAGCATAATTTATCATTTCCTTCAACAAACAAAAAATTAGTGATGGGTAGATCGCAAAACAATCCCATTCTCTATGATCTGCTGCGTATGGCCCTTGTGTTGGTAAGTTAAAGCTAGGATATCCGAGAGCCACGATGCGTCTAAAGGATGATATGGAATACTTAAACTTCAACACTTCCCATGTAAAAAGTTGATCGACAAGGGCTCAAACTCTGTCAAAAATGGAATAGATGAGACAAAACATAACAGGCGCATGCGTGTCTATGAAATAATGTTTATATGAAATTGCATCAGAATATATGAAATGGTCCTTGAACTATTCTGACTACAAGAACATCTAGTGTAAATAAATGATGTTGACCAACAATGACCATTATTCTTTCCAAAATGGACTTTATGAAACTAAGCGTAGAAAAGGCATATTTAGATCTAAAAGTCAAAGTTCTTACCAAATTTCATCAGAATCTGTTGAAAGGTTCATTAACTGTTCAGAGTGCATGCAACATTCCATGTTAGACAAG
>JAECUM010011570.1:0-57559 GCA_016617855.1 Megalonaias nervosa | reverse complement strand
CTAAAAAAGAAGTAATTTTGACACTATATTTTTGCATGAAAATTCTAATTGAACAATCCAAAATTCTGATTCTTTAATATCATGCATACATCCATTGAATCATTAATACATGAATTTCTCATTGTAAAGTTTAGAAAAAATGTGCTTCCTTTCTCTCAGTACAGTTTATCCATTAATATCCTGTAAATGTGAAATTCAAGAGCTGAACATAAATTCAAATGAAAATGTTCACTCAGGATTTACCTCAATTATATATATATATATATATATATATATATATATATATATATATATATATCTATATATATATATATATATATTGGAACCGATATTGAATGTAACATACTAACATGACAATAGTTTTAGGAAACATTTAGTTTGTCGCATAAATCCTCAAGTCTCTCCCAGTTAACAAATAACCACAATTGCATATTTTAAAAGGCTGATATTAAACAATTTCGTTTTCATTCACTTAGTCAATGAATATTTTCTCTTAAGTCTGTCAGTATGCACTGCTCTTGTATGTTGACTACCTTTTATGTTACAAAGCCATTCTTCTGGTCTCACCATGAAAGTCAGTCAGCATATATACATTGTATAAAGCTGCTGAAACAGACATTTTCCTCCATACAGGACCAGAAGTCAGGAGAAACAGACTGTCACGCTTTTTAGTTTCAACTCAGGAAAAGGTATTTCTTCTTCTTTTAGCCATCTATTTATACATTTTTAACTGTACTGAATTGGAGAAAAAGAAATGCAGTTATTGTCTGTGAATTTAGCATGGGCAAGATTCCAATAGTCCTGACTGATGACTACCAAACCGAGATAATGCAACAAAATTATTTTTAAAACAATCTTTTTAATGAATTAAGAGAAAACAATGGTAAAATGATTTACATGGAGGTATAGAATCGGCTGAAGTGTCACACTCAAACAATTCAGCATCCTCTATCCACTGTTGTTCCCATGAGACAAATGTAGGAATCCAATAGCAGTGGAATATAATGACTGAGTTATTCAGGTTTAAGAAGAGGGCACTAAATCATAGACTGAAGTATGAACTTCATGATTCAACAGAACACATCAGAGGAGCCTCGACTGAATTAAATACCACATGAAAACTTCCATTTGCTTGCTCAACAGTAAATCACAAAATTAAAATTTAGTATCCCTAAGTCTTGATTTTTGCCCTACTAAACATTTTCCAACTACTTACCCCCCCCCCCCCATCTCAATGGATTTGCATAATTTTGAAGATCGAACTGTGGGAACATTCTGAAGATGGAATTTCCATACCACGGACAAATTTCACCCATGCAACAAAGACTGACCATGTGCAGTTAAAACATAAAACAAGGTGTAGCAGTAGTTCTTGCTACATGGTTTTGAATCCAGTAGCAAACTTACCATGTGGCAAAAGTGTCACAAATGGTTTTATTTGTTCAAAATTATTGGAGGAAAAATTGTTCACCAAATTTTATACATAGCAGCCAAAGTATAAAACAGGCAGCAAATTTGCTACTTTGTAGTTTGATCCCTGCTATACATACATACACTGTAACAATATAGCATACCTTTTGCAGACTGGTAGCACTGCGATTCCTTGGTAGCCTTGACAACTTGGAGCCAGGACCTGGTTTGTTTGTTATTTGTTCAGCAGCACTTAGTCTTTCATTACTTGACCTTTTCTCTTGTTCTACACTAGCATCTCTGGAGATGCTCTTGCTTTCTGACAGTTTGTCTTGTTTCACACGGACCTCTTCTCTTCTCTTAGTGATCATATCTGGATTAAATGACTCTGTTGGAGTTTTAATCACAGGCAGAACCTTTATGATATCATTTGGGAGTTTTTCTGTGTTGACTATAAAGGTGTCACTTCGACGGTGTCCATTTCTGGGTGACATCAATCCAGAATCTGTAATTTTATCCTGTTTTGAATCTATACAGTTTTTGTTACCATTAGGTTTACATTCGGAGTAGCCAAGATTCCTCTTTCCTGTTTTACTTACATGTTGAACAGGGGACATGTTATCATCAGAACTAGAAGTCTGCACTTCTTGTAATCTAAAGGCTACAATATTTGCCTCCTTTACAAGTTCTGCCCACTGCTCAGGCCGGAGTGGGCTCAATGGTTTGACCTCTTCAGTAAGGGGGTCTATATTTCCTACAACAGTTCTAACACAACGTTCTGTAAAACCAACAGGTCCAAAGAACACCTCTTCCTCATTACCAAGCTGTGGTACTTCCTGACTTCTGCAAAAAAAAAAAAGGAAAACAAATTTTTTTTAAAATAAGAAATTACTGAATCTAACTCTGATAAAAATGTTTCTCTAGAACAACCTTTAGTTCTGAAGAAATTTCTTCAATCAGCTGAAAATCCCCATTAATCTGAAGAAATTTCTCAGATAACAATCCTAAAACAGTTTACATTTTTTATGAGTTTCTCCAAGGCATGACACTATTATGGCAGTGTCCAAGGTAAATATTGCCCTGTGAGTGAATACTATTATGGCAGTCCATGGTAAAAATTGCCCTACGCATGCATACTATGGCACAGTCGCTGGTAAAAATTGTCCCATGCATGAATACTATTATGGCAGTCCATTGTAAAAATTGCCCTATGCATGAATACTATTATGGCAGTCCATCGTAAAAATTGCCCTGTGCATGAATACTATGGCACAGTCATTGGTAAAAATTGTCCCATGCATGAATACTATTATGACACAGTCCATAGTAAATATTCCTGCATGAATGAAGGCTATTATAGCACAGTCCAGGGTAAAAATCACCCTATGGTTGAATACTATGGCACAGTCCATTGTAAAGATTGGCCTATGCATGAATACTATTATGGTACAGTCCATGGTAGAAATTGCCTTATGCATGAATACTACTATGGCACAGTCAATAGTAAAAATTGTCCTATGCATGAATACTATTATGGCAGAGTCCATGGTAAAATTTCCCCATGAATGATTACTATTATGGCAGAGTGATGAATACAGTCCATGGTAAAAACTGCCCTATCCATGAATACTATCATGGAACAGTCCATGGTAAAAATTGTCATATGCATGGTACAGTCCATGGTAAAAATTGCCCTATGCATGAATACAATGGCACAGTCCATGGTAAAAATCTTCCCATGCACGAATACTATTATGGTACAGTCCATGGTAAAACTTGCCCTATGCATGAATACTATGGCACTGTCAATGGCAAAAATTACTGCATGAATGAATACTATTATGGCACAGTCCAGGGTAAAAATTGCCCTATGCATGAATCCTATTACTGCACAGTCCATGGTAAAAATTACCCTATGCATGAATACTATTATGGCACAGTTCATGGTAAAAATTGCCCCATGCATGAATACTATTATGGCACAGTCCTTGGCAACATGTGCCCCATGAATGATTAACCAGCTCTTTATTATACATTGTAAGCTTAACAACCTGAATGTTTGTTTGAACAGAATTTATTGAAGAGAACATCTTCATGTGTAATTTATAACAATATTAGGAAATTCAGTAGAAAGCTAGAAACTTGTTAAAAGCCGTCTCCCATATTATGAGTAATCTTAATGATGTAAATCTTACCTGTTGCTATTGTGTTGCTTACTTTTCCCCTCATCCATATACAAAAATTCCATCCTGCCGTTAGATGGAAGGTTGTAGCACTCCAGAACCAAAAAGAAGACAGAACCAGTCTGTCACCAAACATCACAGACCCATGTGCAGTAATCCTCTTCTTTCTTAGAGACAATGACTGCTCATGGGACATCAGAGTGGGATGGCAGGTAGGAATCTGGCAACAGCAACAGGTAAGTATTACATCATTGATTTCATCCCAATCCAAACTACATTTTAATATCAACAATACATGACCTGTCACTACTGTGCTGTTGTTTTTGCCATTGCAGTGGGAAGCTCATAGTCTCAAAAGCTGGTATAAAAAAATAGGATATATACTCACGTTTATTAAAGTAATGTCCTATACTGTAAGTTGGCATCAGGTTTGGCCACCATTTATGCTGTGACTATTGGCCCTAAAGAAAATCTGCCTTCACTCTGGTGTTTGAAGATAAAAGAAAGTAGTGTGTGACAGACAAATTGCAACTTTTATAACCTCCTCCAATGATGAATGAATTAGACAGACACATGAAGCAGCAACAGCTTGGACCTTGTGGACTTTCATGAATGAAAGGCCACTCTCTGTAGAGGACTGATAAGCTATCTTGATGTGGAGGGGGGGACAATCCATGGAGAAATAGTAGATGCTGCGGTATCAGCTGAGCCCTTAAGGAGGAGGAAATAACATTTCCTATGACTAAGACTAGGGTTATCTATATGGACTGGAGCTACCAAAGGAATCATTTTTTTTGCTGAAAAACCTGGTGGAAAAAGAAAAGAAACAGACTTGTAATTACAGCTGAACTGTGAACAACCTAATTCTAGACTGGGCACAAAGCCTGCTCTTTTGTTTAGCAAGTGTCAAGGTCAGCTGGAAACAGTTTTAAGGGTATGGTTCTCTAAAGAAGCTTCACCCAGTGATTCATATGGGATTTTTGACAAAGTCCAAAACATGCACATTAGATTCCATCCTGCATTAGTGAACAAGACCCTGTGCAACTCAAGTTATCAAAGATAATAGACAGGACTGGGGTTTGGGGTGTGCACAAGGACTTGGGTCATGAAATGGTCCCAATTTGCCAACAACTCGAGTGGTGGTGAAATTCTGATCCTAGAGAAATCTGAGCTTTCGGGATCTCTGTTCAGTTTTCAGTTCACCAGATGGAGAAATTGGAGGGGGCACAAGTCCAGTCTTCATAGGGGAAACAGGTCTGCTGCAGAGTTAAAGATTCCCAAGTAAGGTAGATATAAATAGAACGGTCAACAAAGTTTTGGCTTGCAGCACACCCAAAAGCAACAGGATTCTGTCTCTTCTCTCCAGGGGAACATAAACTAATTCACTGGTGAGGAATTTCAACTCCATGCACATGAAATCCTGAGATGAACTAGCTCCAATTTCTCTAGGTTTGGAACCAGTCCCAGTCAGGTCACTGCAGATCACCAGTGGTAAAGATCATTTCTGAGCACCTCTAAAAAGACACTAAGGTCAACCAGTCATCAAAACACTATAGTAATAGGGATCCCCACTGACCTGAGTAGGTGGCAGCTACTCACATAACTCTGGAAAAGGCTCTGAGGGTGGAGGCAAGGCAGAATGGTGAAGCACAGAACTGGAAGACCTCCCAGTCCAGACAAAACTGGAGATACTTGTGAGCAGGATAAAGCTGTAGTTTCCATCTTGAATGGTTCCTGCTGAAGGAACTCATTTAAGGCAGAAGATTGATAATCAGCTCAAACTTTCCACCCTATTTTGATACCAGGAAAATCTGGATAGGAGACTGGTCATCTGCCACCTCCCTACTGCACCCTTCTGCTAATGGATGTGTACCTCTTCTCTTAACTGCACCAGATTTTACTGGTGGAAAGGAAAGGGGGTCCTTGCCAAAAGAGGATATTCATGAACTAAACTTGGTATTCTTTCTTTATTACTGAAAGGACCTACCCACTGTCCATTATGCCTGACTAGGACTCTAAAAAGAGGGTTAGTTTAGCACCCATTGGAATCCTTAGGAAAAGGATGCATGACAGGAGAGGGAGCAAGTCCCAAGGAAAGCCTCCCCTACCCCTTCTTATGGAAGAGAGAGGAGCCTGTAAACATTTTCTGGGTCTTGCTGGCAACTGCATCTAGCTACAGATGGGCAAGAGAAAGGCTTAAAAGAGGGCTGCTTTCTGGACTGGGACTGCACTGACTTAAAGAACTTACTGACAGCCCCAAGGTGATCAAGGTGGACATGCTTTCTGAATGGTTTCAATATGCCAGGAGGTTGAGTGGTCTAAGATGCTTGAGGTGATATGTCAGTAATCAGTAAACACAAGCATCTTAGACCACTCAACCTCCTGGCATATTTCAATGTGAGTTTGAATCTCAGGCCTAGCCAGCATAGGAAGGTAAGAAAGCTTGCCAGTAGCTTCCTGTGGGATGTTGATTCCTCCCAGTGTTTTCCTGGATTCTTCCTCCATCAGATATACTGGCTACCATGTATAGCCTATCATGTGTTTAAAAATGGCATTAAACCCACAACAACGGGCCAGGAGCAGATGTGAGACCGATGTTGCTAGTCTTCAGGTGCAAAAGAGGGTCTCTGCCTTCAAGGAAGCAGTTCTAAGAAGATTTTTACTGCAATCCAGGTAGGCTGCTGAAGTGTCCAGAGCAACATACCAGTGGAGATGAAGCAGCTCTGCTGACAGCCATGGATATTGACAAGGTATGCTATAAAGTCTTGCCAACCATCTCCAGTAAAGTGCTGTAGCATGGCTGGAGACTGAGATGCCTCCTTCAAAAAACTGCCAAAAAAGATCAGCATGCGAGGCTGACAAGCAACTTAGCCTTAACATCCAATGCTTCTAGTGTCTTAACTATAAGGTGAGTTCAGGTCCCACTTGCAACATCCCTGTGTCCATGAAGGGAGGCTTAAGGGACCAAGCAGGTTAATGCACTCTAACAAGATGCAGGGACCCGAGGTCTAAGAATAAAGTGGGGAACAGACCACACTTTATGCTGCCTAGCAAACTCCTGGCCCTTACAAAACCTCTGGAGAGCTCTACAGTGGAATGGGGAATAGCAGGTGATCTGGGTATGAGACAGCCCCTAAGAGAATTTTCTAGTCCTCTGAGCCTGAGCTTTTGGGACTTAAATCCAGATCTCTTCATCCACCACTGCTTGAATGAAAAGGTGGGAGGAGGCAGGGGACCCAAAAGAAGGAGGAGGCACCATCCCAGTCTGTTCTTTGGTGAACTCACTAAAGTCCACTAGGACTGACAGGATATCCTCATCCTGCTCTTGCCCCTTGGAGGAAGGACTTTCTGACCCCATGTCTCCCTTTTGAGGAAGAGACCTAGGGGTAAGAATATCCAACTCCTGTAACTCCTCATGTGGAGCAATGATTGTGATCCTAGTAATAGACTGGGCAGGAGGACAAGTATGCTTCTCAACCATCCTCAAACATTTGGGGGAAGAACACCAGCACCCCCTATTCTTCTTTGACTCCTCACAAGCTGATATGTGGATTCTTGATTCACAACATCAGCACTACTATGAGGCCTGGCCAAGGCTTAGGCATCCATGGCACCATTAATGGGAAGGACAATTTCCTTTTGTGAATGGATTCACCCAAATCCTGTAGTGATTAAAATGGATCATAGAAAAGGAATAGAGGTGGGATGCCAATCTGATCCATTTCCCAAGTCTGGCATGACTACACAGACTCCATCCCCAGCAGCATTGGTTGTTAGCATGGCAAAAGGGGAGTGGTCTAGATCTGAAGGGACTCTAATGACTGGTGACCAGCAGTGTCTGATGACTCATGCCCACTGACTCATCACCAATCAATGACTAGTCAGGCGACTCTGATTCAGTGAAGAAGCCCTCCTCAGAAGTTCCAAAATGTGATTGCTACTCTCCTACTTCAGGCTGGCTTGATCTGCTTGTCACCATCAGAGTGATACAGGCTTGGATAGGGTGTTGCTCCTCCATCACGGGGTTGCATGGCTCGTTCTCTGAAAACACTGGACTATAGGCTGAGAGAAGGTACTGCACCTCCCAGAGTGTGTGTGTATGTATTGGTTGGTGGGGTGTTGCAAACTGTGCCCATCCATCCATTACACACCTCCTTCTCCTTTTAAATGACATGGTGGAAGGACACTGAATATGGTAACAGGGATTTTTTGTTATTAAGGAGGTACTCTGGCTAATATTAGGACCCTGTCCCAGTGAGAAATTATTCAAAATCATGTGGAAATTGGATTTATTTCCAATATTATCAATTCACTTTAGAAAATTTTGTTCCCAATTGGTTTCTTTGTTTTTGGTCCAAAAGCCCAGCAATAAAATTCATTGGTAACAAACTTCCCAACATTTGACAATGTGTGAGCAGGTATGCATACTGCTTTAAAAGGGAGTTTACAAATTGTAACTTGTATTGTTTTTGCATGCTGACAGACAGACAAACTACATAAATGTTGAGATTGAGGTACTACTCCTGTGTCTAATTTGCGATGGTAAAGGGGGTAAAAAAAAATAAAATAAATAAAACTGTTCCTCAAACCCATCAATGCTGAATGTTAAATAAAATATTCTTCTGAACCACATAACTTTTTCCCTGCCATCTAAAATGCACAAAGAACATGCAGATTTGAGAAAGTACACCAATTGAAGTTGCAAATTTTTCTTTTATTCCCAGTGAAAGTTCTCAACCCCAAAAAATGGCTATTTAACTTCGGGGGAAAATTCATGGCAAAACTTACATTTCATGCTGTGGGGGGGTCATTGGCAGATCGAAGTCAAAGGTTTCTTCATCTATCAGGCGAGTCACTGGAATACAAAGATGCTCATGAAAGATAGGTCAATTTTATGCAAGTCATATTGCAAGTCGTTTGATATATGTCATACTTCATATAAATGAATTATTGCACTAACATTAATCATGCATACTTGCTTATGGGACAAGTCCAACTGCAGACTTCACAGACCCAGATCTGCTATCACATAATGTGCGAGCAGATCTTGCTCTGTGCAGTTTATTAGGAGTAATCAGTAGAACAAATTACATAGACCCTGATCTGCAGGCGCATCATGCTATAGCAGATCAGGATCTTTGTTGTTTGTGGTTTGACTCAACTAATAAGCAAGTATATATGGTACCCTGACATTCATCGTCCATCAAATCATATACACAAAGAAAAGTGTATGTTAGTGAGTTAATATTTTCAGAATCACACAATTATTGAGATTACATTGTTCTTTTTGCAACAAAAAGCCTGGAAAACCAATTTATGGCACATCAAATACTGTTCAAGATTTCTCAACATGTCATACACCTATGTGGCTGCAGGTACAAATGTAGAAGACTCCAACAAATGCTAGATATATAATAGGTATGTGTTTCTATAACACTCCTACTCTAAATTATACATTAGCACTCTCAATAATATGGGAACTCGAGTCAAATATGCAACTAATAAGCAAGTACATATGGTACCCTGACATTCATCGTCCATCAAATCATATACACAAAGAAAAGTGTATGTTAGTGAGTTAATATTTTCAGAATTACACAATTATTGAGATTACATTGTTTTTTTGCAACAAAAAGCCTGGAAAACCAATTTATGGCACATCAAATACTGTTCAAGATTTCTCAACATGTCATACACCTATGTGGCTGCAGGGACAAATGTAGAAGACTCCAACAAATGCTAGATATATAATAGGTATGTGTTTCTATAACACTCTTACTCTAAATCATACATTAGCACTCTCAATAACATGGGAACTCGAGTCAAATATGCACTCAAATCAACTCTGACACATGACTTCCAAAGTAGGGGCCATGGAGTCCCAATAAGGCAGTGACCCTGCTAACATGCCTCAAATTTAATCCTATGTTTAGTAAGCATTGGACAAGTAGAACTAGTTTTAACACCACAACAGAGTCAATATCAGTGTTTGTTATGCAATAAGCCACCATTGGTGACAAGTGGTCAGTTAGCAACCTGCTATGCCTATTGACTTGAAAATCTGCAACTCATCACATGTTAACTGATGAGCAAAAACTGAGTGGAATATGAGCCAATGTCCAGAAAATAAATGAATCTGAAACCTAGATCAATCCATTAGTTATATACACATTGTCAGGATAGCTAACCTGTCATGGAAATGGCCTGTACAGAAGCTAAACTCACTGCATAAGAAAACTGCCTCTGACATGAAGTTCAACATATTTCCAGTTAGTTCATTGCATTTCCCAGTTAGATAGGTTGTCCTTAGTTAGTGTGACATTTCAAGCAACTAGAATCAATCACTCAGGCATATGCCACATTTCACCTTGCCAATGAAATAGACATTACAAACTCCAAAACTTTATCCTGTGTCTAATTTGTATTTATGCAAAACAAGCATAGGATCATAAATAAAAGAAAGAGAAAAAGAGAATCTACACTTGAAATGTATGTGCTATGATAACTCTGACCTTGAAAGTCACTGATTTTGCATTTTTTCCATTTATTTCAATTCTCTTTTATTATAATCACCTATGAACATATTCCCCGCAAAACTACATTACATTCAGTATGGCAGAGCAACAAAGATTTTTTGTAGGACATTTTTCATTAATTTATTTCCAACTTATATACGAGTACAAACAATCAACATATACCTGTGATTAATTTTGAGGTGTTTTGCTGCCATAAAACTAGAGACTTAGTCCATGATATGGTAGATGTAGATCAGTTATACCTAGATCATCTGCTCAGACACAGATAAGAATTGCATCAGAAACCAAACTAGCTCAGAGATGTTGTGTATTATATGTACATAATTATGTCAGCACGTGGTTCTGTTTATTTGACTGCATCAGTCACATGATTGACTCAATCCAGAAGTAAAGTGCTTGAACTTTATAAGAAATTGCTGGAAATACTTTTACTTTGTGAGATTCATTTCAGCTTGGATTTGTTTTGATTCTCTATTGGATTTATGCATCAACAAAAGTTAACAAGGCATTGTATGCAGTTTTTATTTACAAACTGTGGAACTTTGTCACTGATAGGCACAAACTGTCTTATTTCTCTTTCTCCCTTATAATAAGCTTATTAACAAAGCAATCTGTGTGACAATCAGATTTCTTATTTAAAATACTGAGTAATTGTCATGATTATAAAAACAATGACATTAATAACAGCAGAAATGCATCCAACCCTTTATGAAAGAAAAAAATATGAGTAAAATATCTAGCATTTATTTACCGAAGTTAAATTATCTTCTTAAGTTTTTTTGTTTCTGAACCAATATGTTTCCTGGTGAGTGACTACTGAATACACAGTGTGTGTATGTGTGTGTTTGACTTGCTTATACATGACAGAAATAAGATGAAAAAGCATTTTATTTTTATCAGTACATTCATCCCCATAAATCACCATTATTTTTAGTAAGAATAAAAAAAGATACTTTTCCAATCACAACTTGGATATCTTCACACTATGAACCATGGCTTGTACTTATTCATTGGAAGTATTTTTAAAAATTAACGAATAAATAAATACTGATCTGACTGAGCTCTTCTACTATAAATATATAAAACATTCAGAAGCAGAGTTGCAGTGGATTGATTCTTTTACCAAAAAGAATTTCTTTTCTTGTTGAACCCTCTTTTTATTTATATACAAAGTAAAATAACTTTAATACTGAGCATGATCTAAAAAACTGTAACACTGACCTTTTAATCATGGATGGATATATATGGATAGATGGATTGACGGATGGATGGATGCATACAGATGCCACAGTGATTGTATACTGAACTTCTACAAAAAGCAGGGATTACATATAAAGGGGGCAGGATCACCCATGTACCATTTTAAAGAACTGCAGTTTATTTTTGAAAGCTATCACTGAAATTATTCAATGAAAACATGGATCTAGATACTTATTTTTGCAATGTGGTTTATACAGTATAAAAGGTAGAAAATATCCAGTGATTGCACCTCAGAGTATTTTCGTAATTCATATAACTCATGTGAAAGTCATATTTTTAAATGCAATTATTCATGAACAATGCAAAAGAAATTTATAATAACAACAAATACTGGGTTTTCTGGGATGAAAGAATCAAAGATAAGTTTAAACTGAAACCTCCATAAAGCAGGAATAGAGGACTTTCACAATAAGCATCAGTTAGGCAACAACTTTTCAGATTCAAAATGAGAAAATCTGAATATTTTTCTTCTAAGTATAATGACTATTTCGTTTTCTTTAAAATCATGTAATTCAAAGAGTGAATAAAATTTCTCTTAAACTCTACATAATAACCTCCCTACTCACTCCCCCTTATCTGCCAAAATTATGCTCTATTCTACCAAGCAAGAGAAGTCGCATCCACATAAATGAAAACATTCACTCAGAGGATTCACCAATTCATTTTTACACTCACACATTAAGTACAAAGAACCGATTCAATAAATATGGAAACACATGTACCATATTTCATGTATTTTTTCGTGCCCTTTAATTTTTTGTACACAATCCAGTTATCTAAATAATAATTATTTAAATGTATCATAATTTTTCTTACATATCACTTTGTATTTTTCGAAAAATCCATTAAATTATCGGACATAAAATTTCTACTAAGAAGAATTACGTTTGCAAAAAAGATTGAAAATACCGTATTGCCATTTTGTTTTTACAAAAATTAATAATTATTTGTTGGTGAGAAAATAAAATGATCGAAGCATAAGCATGGGCACCCACAGCATAGGTCAAGGGGGGGGTCACGTGACTTCCCTGGAAATCATACTGCAAATATATATATATATAAAAATTCCGACAAGTTTAATCATGCAAATGAAGCTGAAAATATGTCACAAGATTCTGTTCAAAAACACTTAGTAAATATTAGCTTTAGTTTCACACTGCTAACTATACTACTGCATTTACTGCATGTTTTCGGACAGCAAAAAATAATTACTTTTTTTGTTGTCTGAATACATAATAAATTCTTTAATTAGGTGTCTGAAAACAAACAGGGGAAGACAAATTTGTGCCCTCCCCCATCCGTAACGAAGTTACCATTAGTTCACATAATGACGTGCTGCCATGAAGTAAAACAAGTATTTTGCCTAACACCACGGAAAGGATAATGAATGAAAAACAGGCATTACTTGCCTATTTTGTCTATTTGATATATGTCCATCCACCAGAAAACGCAGCCATACATGTATTAGAGCCACGATTGTGTGCGTATTTTCCAAAACAACCGCCATATTAGTAATCGTGCAATCCAGTTTAACCCTTTACTAATCAGTGATCAATAAAATCTACCTTACAAACGCATGCAAGCTTTATGTCTGTGTAATTAAGATATTAATATAAACTAAATAAAAAAAATTTGGAATTATAATTCTGAAGATATCTATGGCAGAAACATTTTAGTATCGAGAGTAGAAATACTGGTACATGTATGAGGGCTAATCTTAGAGCACCGAGGATGAGAGGCTCCATATGGGGTGAGTGTTGTACACATGCCTAGGAAGGGTAAAAATGACAAGCAAGTTGCAATATACAAGTCGTTAATATGTTGGTATTTTTTTAAAATAAAGGTGATCTATTTGTTGTGGTTCTCTCTTCTTTTTGTTTCCCACCTAGGCGAGGGTGGCTTCAAAATGAGTAGAGCCTGCCAACTCGAAACAATTGACTGCTCAAAGATTGTTTTGATGCATGTTGGGGATTTCAGGGTGTCTAGGTGATAATTGTTCCTACTATAATTTGTGGGATTTCTTTGACAGGTATGTTCGGAAATAAAGGGCAGCCATCTGGATTTCGTTAAAAGAGCACACGATGTACCGAACATGTTGAACCCACAATCAATATTTATCGTCTACAAAGAGGTTTATTACCTGTAGAACAATAACTACATTTAAACCCATGGTACATAATGCCTCCAAGATAATGGGTTTGTATTGTTGCACGATGCCAATGAATTTACTAATCCATACTGACTCTCTGATGTATTGTTTAATGATATAAAGCAGGGGTCATGGTTTCTAATCAAAGCCATAACTGTCACACCACCATGAAGTAGTTTCGTGTGTAACGATGTCTACACTGACAACCAATCCATGGAAGTTCGTGATCACATTAAATAATTGGCGACCAAATGAAGCGAACTTTGTATCAGTTAAATTAATGGCAAATACACTGTGAATTTTACTTTAAAACAAAGCAGCAGATCTTGTTAGATTGTGTCCAAAAATATAAATTGTAGAAAAAATTATAGTGGAGCAACGACAGAAAAATTACAAAGCATTTAAATATTATATTTGCCCCCAAAAAACGGTGTCCGAAAACAAACAATGTCTGAAAACATGCAGTCAATAATTCTCCCAGTCATGAATGACCCCGCCCCCCTGCAAAAAATCCTGCGGGCGCCCAGGTGCATAAGCTCTCTTATGGTCACTACAATATCTACTGGTGTTTATTAACAAATGGACAAAGGACTTCACAGACCATACCTTTAAATATTATCGTTAATTAGTTCTCCTTATTAAGTCTGTCACCGTAACAAAACACCACGTGCATTTTAGAACGAGTTCGGAAGGCCTTTATGTTTTCTTAACCAACAAAAATTACATCTCAGTACATGCAAAAGTGAAGACCACAGACCATTGGTCAACTAGTCTTACTGTTTCATTATAGTCATACAAACATAAAATATAAAAACCTTGTCAGTCACAGACTCCGTTAAATTGATTCATATATATACATATACTATATTTTAAGTGCCTGTTCTGTTTTGACTTTGATATAATTAATATTCTATTGCAAATCTATTCTACAATATACCCCACTATTATCTTTATTGGCAAGTTTGAATAACAAGTAATGTATATGATCGCTTGTCGTTGTTGTTGTTGTGGTAGGGTTTAACACCATTTTTCAGCACAAGATAGGCTATATATGGCAGCCAGTATTAATCATGGAGGAAGAACCCGGGAAAACCCCGGAAAGAACCACCGACCCACGAGAAGCTACCGGCAAGCTTTCTCACATACCCACATTGGCCGAATCCAAGACTCGAACCCACGCAGACAGAGGTGAGATGGCAGTGATCCGTAACAGTGAGCACTTTAGACCACTCGGCCACTTGGGGCCCCGATCGCTTGTCCTTATAACATCTACTGTATGGACAACAGCTTCAATAGCACATTGACATATTTTCATTTCCCTAAAGAGAGCCTCATTTCCCTACTGGCAGCCTCGCTGATTTGACCTCTTCTGTCCATTCTTGCCCTCAATCTGGTTTCAATTGGAATAACCAAAGTGCCAAGAATGTTTAATTACCATATAAATAATACTGCACAGCCATGTGGTTGTTGTGACAATGTACATCGTAATTAAAAAAAGAATGAATTGTTGATTTAGCGGTTTATTGATAATGTAATATAGTAGGGTCATAATACATGAGGATTATCACACTCATCAGGTAACTGAAAATAGTCTTTTTTTCTCTTTGCAAAAGCTACAAATAAAAACCACCCTGAATAAATACGGTCTTGTACACTGACAAAATTTTGTTTAATCTTTCTCTCTCACGCACACACACACACACACACATGCGATTAACTAAAATGTAATTTCAAGTTCTTTATTTTTTTATTGCAATTTGATAATGATACGGTGCTGTAAAAATACAAGTTGCACTTAATTCCTTGACAATGTGGACTCGCATCATTGCGTACAATTTTTCAATAAATAATACCCTTAACTAACACATGTTCAAACCATCTTAATCATTTTGCCAACATTACACAACATAACAGCTACATATGCTCTAAATGCAGACAAGCTTGCACACTGAGACATAATCCTCTCTCTCTCTCATTCACTAATAACAACAAAAATTCTCTCTCTCTCTCTCTCTCTCCCTCTCTCTTTTGTTCACTAATAACAACAAAAATCTTTTTGAGTACTTTTATTTTTATTATAATTAGATTCTTGAGTTGAGAGCAGAATGAGACAGAAAATATACGCTTATGTTGTACATTTGTACTGTTAAGTTGTCGAGTAGCGTGTGTTCCACCAAATCATAATTATTTATTTTACATATAATTTTTCATACCCTGAAATTAATAATTATTTCTTCGTGTACAAAAAATACATGAAATACGGTATATTATATATCTTGAAATTACTTATTTGACGTTTACAAAGATGCACACATTACACATATAGAGACTTATTATGTCATTAAAATACTGTACTCGGTATAGTTTAATACAATAATTTGATGTTGTTTGCCAAGGTATCTGACTTAAGCAATTTAAAGATTGACTTAAAATTTCAAGTTTGATCCCCCAAATTTAGACTTGAGGGGTCCCTGACTACTATTCTGTATTTCTACTGAGAACATACATGCATATTCTGGGATTGAAAAAATCTATGAAAATCCATTCAATCACTCAGGAAAGTATTAAATTTTCTTACCCAGAATAAACCTATACACAACCAGCTTTTATAGAAATACAAAAGATGACAATGATAACTACTGTGAAACCCCATCTTTGCTAGCCAAGGTTCTGATGTGATAACCCCATCTATACCTTGGCATATCGAGTAGATATTTCTGTGCTTTGGGTCTGTGAATTTCATTGGATGCGGCATTCAAATTTGAACACTGTTCCTATATCATCAAGACAAAGAGAGAATACAATTTGAATGGATTGATAAATAAGCAATTTTCCAGAGCCGGTCCGTGTTTGCACAAATACCTTTCACTCAAATACACCTGTAATGGCTTCCCTCTGGTACATAGGCATACTTTGGATGTCAAACTTCCAAAGTATCCTTTTTAGGTCAATTGCCCCTGCCATTTTTGACCAATGTACAATGCACTGCACTACTGGTTAGTTGGCATTACATACTAAGGGAGTCAAGTCATGAAATCCAATAGATGTCGCTAGGACAAAGTACCAATACATCTGTTCGATCCACCAAAGTGTAGATAGGGTTATCATATTGGAACCTTGGCTAGTGAAGATGGTGAAACCCCACAATAACATGCTTTTTGACCTGCCTCAAACACTTGGAGGAAAAATGCTGACCCCCAACCCTCTTTCCTCTTTGACTCTGCACCATTTTCTTGAAGTACTATAATGTTTTAGTGCCACAATAAAATGAGTTTGATTTAATGATTTGACTAGGTGTGTTGTAATCTTGATGAAAGAATACATCTTATCGCTGTTATTTCTTAATATTTAAAAAGATGTCAGCTCCTTGAAAAGCTGATAGTTTTTAATCTAATAATTACTGAGCTATCAAATAATAAAACCAATAAATTTTCTTTGTGTTTGTTTTCAATGCATCCTGATTACAACTGTTGTTCAATCCAGGTTAAATAATAGCCAACAGATGATTGCAGTCATCTGGTATAGGATTGTTTGATAATGGTTGTTACGTCCCTTGATTGATTAATTCCCGTAATTTACCCATGATGCAACGCTCTTCAGGCGAGCAAATCTATATTCTGACGGAAAACAAGAAACCTGACTATGATGTTTGGATTTGTTTATCCAAAGAAACCGGAAACGTTCATTCAGCTGGTTGTACGTGCAGTGCTGGGTAAGAGAATTTACTTTTTTTAAAACAAAAATAATATTTAAAAGAAGAAAAAACCTTTTTCTTTATTGTGCACACTCTCTGTAGCATCAATTATAGTTAAAGCTGTTTTTATATTGACCTTAATCTACTCCATCAGATTTTAGGTCTAATGTGCCTGCGCTTTTGCACTTTGTTTATATGTAGAGCCATATTTTTGGGCTTCGAGTCCATTTTCAAGTATCAGGCATTAAACAAATGAAATGTCGAAAAAAAGTTCATATTCAGGTGACATGTTTTATAACAAATATCTTTACTGTGACCTATATCCAATGAAGTTAGAATCACTGGTTTCATAATTTTCTAAGTGAACTTTATGTAATTTGAGTGCATACTTGGAGTGGAACAATATGATTGATGCACCAGTATTTTCCTAAATAATACCGAATCACTCATGATCAGCATTTAATAATACTAATTTTTAAAAAAAATTTTTATTTAATCCAAGTTTTCTATAAAAAAGAAACATAATGTTGTAGAACTTTATGCAATTTGAGTGCATACTTAGAGTGGAACAATATGACAGATTGATGCACCAGTATTTTCCTAAATAATATTGAATCACCCATGATCAGCATTTAATAATACTAATTTTAAAAAAAAATTTAATTTAACTCCAGTTTTCTATTAAAAAGAAACATAATGTTGTTGGATATGTCATGTGCATTCACTAAAAAAAAGGATAGAAACTGATTCTTTTTGCTTGTTTTTATTTAATTGGTGATTCCTCAGGCATTCATCTCTCTCTCTCTCTCTCTCACACACAATCTCAATACACAAACACTACACAGCAATGATAACTGACGACATTTGGACTTTGCATTCTTTAAAGGAAGATTATGCATGGGCCACTATGGCTTATATATTCCAAGACTTTATTTGAAATAAACATCATGCTAAATAGCATGCAAGAAAAATATAATAAATTTTAACAATGTAGATTTGGATTTTGATCAATATGGATGTTCAGATTTAAGCATGATATATACATGTAGGTAAACAAAATCAAAATGGTTACCATGGTGTTATTTTGCACTCAAATATATAGAAAATTTGTTAGACTTAATATCAAATTGTGACCTCTTGCTCACATAGCCATCACACTGATGCATAGTTAATCAATCATTTAAATCAATCATCATGCTCACTATCACTTTTAATATGCCTTATCCATGCTTTTCTCAACTTTTTGTCTGCAGGAAACTTGTGGAGAATTATAGTTTTGTTGTCAACAGATTTTCCCCGATAATTGGAACTGGCACTGCAATAATGTCTCTTCGTAGTCAATTTCGGCACGCTAGTTGATGCATCCATAACGGGAGTATTGTTTGCTGGAAATAGTGATTGTAAATTCACGCACACGGTTTCTGATTTCAGTGTACCAAAGAACTCTTCAAGGGAACATATTGTCAGGGGCGGTAACAACCCTTATCCAACAGACGTATACTCAACCAAGCATTTTTTTTTACTGTGTCTTTGAGAATGGCTCAATTCTTTACACATGATTCAAATTGTTTACTTGCAAACTGGGCTCAGCCATTTGTGTATATCTGTTGAACTATTCATCTCAAGTACATTACAAGGTCAATATTCTTGACCTCCTGTATAAATTTTGGTTACAATATTTTCAAGCCTCAATACAAATTTCTTTTGCAGAGAATCCCAATGCCTGATTTGTGTATTTTACTTTCAGTCAAAAATCACACCCTTTGGACATGTCCAGCAAACATGAATGTTTCCGAAAATAGAGTTTTATAAGTTGTTGTGAGTGTATTAGCAAGAAATTAGGAATTTGAATTTAAATGGAATCAATCAATAAAATGATAAGAATTTATGAATACAATGAGATCAGCTGTTGAGTTCACATACTCTATTTACTCTGTTGAGTTGTTAATTTTACAATACATGTACGTATGAATGTTTCTCTGCCAAATATGTAATAACTTTTAATCACTTATCATTTAATATGCATCAAGTTGGTAACTGTGTCAATGAAGTCCATAATTTTGTGCACAACTCCCCGCCCCCATATTATTTTGCTGTTTATGTTGATAAACATGCAACATTTTCTTCAGTTAATTGACTTGGTTGGATACTGCATGGTACTTTACACAGCATGATGGCACTTTCTGGACCCATGCCATTGTAATAAAGCTGGATTTCACTATGGTGTCAACATTTTCTTCAGTTAACTGACTTGGCTGGATAATGCACAATACAGTATGCAACATAATGACAATGCAGATCCTGACCACTGCTTTAAAGTGAGATTTCACCATACCAAAATTTTGTCATGTGAGGTAATTATTTTGCAACTCTACTAACACTAGCTGTAAGTGCATGTCACTGCAAATAAAGACTAGTCTGCTTTCACTCTCGCAAGTGTTTATTAGTCCTGAAGAGCGAGAGTACAACAAAATACTTGTATGAGCGTGATCAAAACAAACTACAAACTTTTGGTACAAAGCATAAACTTTCAATGAATAAAGTCAGCAATGTTCTTGATAGAACATCCTTTTAAAGAGAAACACTGGTCAGCCCTAAATAAGCACTTTCCTGATTGGGTGAGTGATTAGAAAATTCACTTAACTACTGGAAAGTTTCAAATGCCATTGCAAGTTGGGAGAGTGGATTTCCAGCCCCTGTCATGTAATATAAAACCTTTGAAATCTAGGATTTGTGAACAGTAGTCATATCACCTGTGGGACTGTTCTGTACATCTTGAACTGGACTCTTCAGATTGGTCACAAAGTCTGTCACATCCCCAAATACACCATTTTTTTCTTTGTGTGGTGTTTTTATTGTGAAACTGTTCTGCTTCTCTGATCCACTTCTTTCCAACTCTTTGGAATCTACAGGTAAAATATTTGGAGACAATGAATTATTACCTATGTTGTATCTCCATAACCCAACTACAGTGATAATATAAAAGTTGAGATGGAAGCCATCTCAAATATCTGCACTCTTTTACTTTTGAAATAAACAAAGACTGCATTAGCAATGGAAATCTATTATTTCCTGCTCATCCTCCTAAATAATCATAGGAATATGATCATCCTTAATCAGCATAGATGGAATTGAAACATATCATGAAACATAATCTATGATACAAAGAGGATATTTCTTTTCCTATGTTAATACAGAATATATTTCATTGTGTAGTATCAAAAACATGAAATTTTAACAAGTGGCAAAGCCACAAGTTAAAATATATCATTTATAGTATCAAAATATGAAATATATCTGGAATGAATGTCAACAGGAAAAAAAGCCTTTCTTTTTATTATATACCAAACTTGCTCCAGAACTGAAGTTTAGAAGATTAAATTCACTCTTTGGCACAACACACTCAACCCCCCACCCCTTTGTCATAAACTCTTTTCATAAATTCACCTCACTTTCACAGCTGGATCATATAAATATAAGTGACTTACAAAAGTGGTAGGATTGGGTTGACCTAATCTGTTACAGTAAATTATATATTTTTGTCATTTTGTAAACTCTTTGACCGCATCTGAAAACAATGCAAGTCTGATTCAGCAATGCATCACAGCAGGTTTGTTGCTGTCTAGGAAGTAAGGGGAAATAACTTCAGAGAGACTCAAGTGGCATCTGGTCAAATTTCTTTTTTAAAGATTAATTTCCCCGTCTGAAATGTAAGGTAGCATCTATTTATTTGTTCTAGCTCACAAAGTATTCATTTTTATTGTTGTACGTGCAACTTGTGTGGGCATACACAATCAAGTGCCGCATGGAACAGTGGGAAATCTTATATTTTCACATAAGGATATAGTTTTCACATGTAAAAATATCAGAATGAAAACAATATGAAAATTATTTTGTCAATAAGTCTATATATTTCACACTTAAGTATATAATAAAATATATTATTGATAGACATATCAACTTGCATTTCTTATCACCTTTAGAAGGAATGTCAATGGTAGGATAGAACTGAGTCAGCATATTGGTTGTAATTTCCAGTATGCTCAAGACATGTGTGACAGAGACTGCAGACAGACAAACTTGTCAACTGTTCCATCATCATTCTCTTTATTGACAGGATAACCAAAATAGTTCCAAACCGATGATTAGTCACTGGTGATTCAAATTCAACCTTTCCAGCCATTTTACGCAACTGCATTTGATCAGATGCAGGACTCATCTTGGTCATCATTTCATCTGCTGTGCATTTTATGAATGCGTCATAAACACCCCTTAGTGACTAAGATTAATCAGTGACTGTTAGTTATATCACCAATTCCAAACCTGTACTGCTACATGAGCCCTAGTACAGCTAAAAATTGTCACTTACATAATGTTATAACTGTGAGAAAAAACAAAAAACAAACTATTACCAAATTTATAACTTTCATTAAATTTGGAGGGCATTATGGTATTATGTTAAAAACTAGAAATAGTGCAATTTCCTCAAGTGAGGAAAATCTTATCTAGAATGGGTGAGAGAATGGAGATGACCAAGAACAGTATCTCTTACACTCACTTCCTGCAGAAACAAAGCAACAGCTGTGACAGTTCACTCTGATCAATTCTCAATTTAAATAATGAAATGACAGTATTTGCTTTTCTATCAAAATTACATTTATTTTCAATATAATGATAAAAACATCCAGGAGGTTTCAACTTACTCAGATCTGAGGATGGGAAAACATTGTGTATGTCACCGCTGTTTGATATTTGAGTTTTACTGTTGATTCACAATAAAACAAGATGTATTTTATCAAAAACTAGGGACATTTAATGTGTGAAAAAAGTCAAAGTCGAAACTCAATTATATTTTAATTATTTTATTAATGGATTATTGATGCTGCAATTTCACTGCAAGTAGTAGCAAAATTACTGCTCATCCTTGAGCAAACCTCCAAGTGCCAATTCAAGAAGTTTCAATTCTCTACAAACTTGAGAATTTGCTTCTGCATAATGAACCATATCTGTGAAACAGTTTTTCATGCACTCTTGCTATCCTTGATCACATTTGCAAATTAGTAGGATAAACCATGGATTAATGTTTGATACTTTAATTATGCTACCTACATAACAAACTTTATAACAGTGTTCAATTGGTCAATGGACACAAGATGTTCTAACACTACTATGACCGTCACCTCTTACATGGGCAGTATTTGCATGGCTTTAAACTTTTTTCACCCTCTTTATTTCATTGAATACAAAAGACATAATTAACATAACACAAAGCATGTCTACTTTTAATTTATTGTAACAATAAAAAAAAAAACTACAAAATATATGGCTTCTTATTAAAAGTTGCAAATTTCATGACAACAATTCAAATTTCCAGGCATCAGCTTCCATTTTTGATGATAAAATGAGGAATATACAAGTATCAAAGTTTTGTTTGCCAGTTTTAATTACAATTTTCTTTCTGTATAACAAATAGGAACCAATTCCTTTGGGATTTTCTTCAGCAGCAGGGAGGGTGGATCCTACAAAGTTTTCAATTAGAGATTACGCTGAAAAGTTTCCTATGGAGACAAAAATACAAACGTCAATAACATCAAAACTGAAATCTCTAACCAACCTGAAACTTTTCCAATCAGGTTAGCTTATTTCGGTTACTTTATTTCTTGACATTTATGTTTTTGTTTTTTTATGGCGTGTTTTGTTTACTTGCACGCTCACTCATTCTTTGTCGTCACCCTCCCTGCTGCTGTGTGGGTTTGACTTAATTAAACCATTATTATACCAATAATGGAATCTCACACAGCTAGATCAGCCCAACAGCGACTAGAGTCAATTAAAATATATATCCATGTTCGTGATGTTGTCAATAAAAAATTACAAGCATGTCAACAAACACAGGAAGAATTTGCCAAAGAAACAGAACAGTTATTTAAACCGGTTGCAGAGGCTACCAAAGATCTTCTTCCCATGTTAGAGCAAACCACTTAAGCAATTGGAAAAATATCAGAGAAAACTAAAAAACTAAAAAAGATTCTGCGAGAACTTCCAGGTGAAATAGCTGCTCCTCAACCAATGCGAGAAATACCTGAAGGTACTGACCAAAAGGATCATACACCAGAACCAGAACTAAAACCAAAACAAGTAAGAGCCAGAACTGAAGTGAATGATAAATTTACCAAAAGAGATATTTCCTTCATAAAAATATTAAAACAGTAAGATTACCTGTGCTTGCCGTGCACAGCTTTGATCAGAGAGGAAAATTTCTAAAACCCAAGTATGCTGATGATAATGTAAGTTGTGAAACCTGGTACAAATGGATATTTTGCATACACCACAGAGTTGATCGGGCCTGAAATAATGATCCAAGATATATTGCATTTGATAATGGAATAAACAATTATCTCAAACAGTTACAACAACGACAACCACTCCAAACAACAGGTAAGAAAAAAGAATGGCAGGATTCAAGTTCTGAACACATCACCACTGGAAGTGGTATTGGTACAAGTACCAGGGAAAGTGGTCTTATTACCTCATGCCCCAATAACACCCTTGCCAATATTAAACGATTAGAAATTCTGATTGGCGGAAAACGAGCTGGTGATAATTCCCCAGAAATCATTAATGAAGCAGCTGATATTTGGCAGAGAATATTTACAGGCGGTATCATGGATATTAATGTTTATCGATCCCTCATTGATTAAATCACCAATGATTACCACAGTGATTAAGAGTACTGCATGTGGCTTAATTAAATCATTATTATATCAATAATGGAATCTCACACAGCTAAACTAGCTCGACAGCAACTACAGGCAATTGAAAAATATCTCCCCGTCCGTGATTCTGTCAAACAACAACTACAAGCTCATCAGGAGTCTCAGGTGGAATTTGCAGAAGGTGCAGAACAATTATTTAAACCGGTTACAAAGGCTACCAAAGATCTTCTTCCCGCTTTGGAGCAAACTGCTAAAGCAACTGGAAAAATAGCAGAAAGAACTAAGAAAACAAAAAAGATTCTAAGAGAACTTCCGGCTGAAATAGCTGCGGCTCAGCCACAAATACAAGAAGAAATACAACAAGTACTTGCAAGTGTTGACAAAGTTCATGAGGAGGTTGGTGATGTAAGAGATCTTGTTGCGCCAAAACCAAAACCACCAGCCCGATTAACCGAAGAGGGTCGTAGGACACTTTGAGAAAACGCTGTAGCGGTTGCCGCAACAGGATATCCACATTATGATACATTATTAGATCCAGGCAAAGCTAGTGTTTCAGAAAAAAATTGGGTTTCTTTTATATTTTGAAAGTCCCGAGGTATATCTAGAATCACTGATAAATATAAGGATGAATTTGCAAATTTTAAGAGACAAGTCGAAGAGGCTAAAAGAGAGCCATTACTCAGAGATATATTATCGCCAGGAAAATTGTTATTCGGCCCACCTTGTATTGAGGAAGAAGAAACAACTAGAAGTGGTCTTCGTATGAGTACCAGGAGAAGTGGTCTTATTACTCAATGTCCCAATAACGTCCTTGCCAATGTTGAATGATTAGAAACCCTCATTGGAGGAAAACGAGCCAGTAATAATTCCCCAGAAATCATTAATGAAGCAGCTGCTATTTGTCAGAGATTATTTACAGGTGGCATGTTTATCGAGCCCTCATCAATGAAATCGCCGATGATTACCGCAGTGATTGATTAAGGGTATACAATTAGATCAGTGACAAGAAAATAAAATGATTATACATAATACTCATCGTGGACCGACCATGGTCAGGGTTATAAATTCGCAATTACCTAAATATAAAGCGTTCTACGGAGATGGGCTTGGTGATGTTGTTCAGGGTCTATTCAGAAGGATAGCCCCAAAAGCAATACCGATTGCAAAGCAACTGGGAGTGAAAGCTATTGATGTTGTTCATGATAAAGGTAATGGTGCTGTTGGCGATGTTGCCGGTAAAGCATTATCAGCAATCAAGGATAGACTAACACGATTAATATGATGAAAACCTCAACCAGTAATACCTCAGCCAGTAAAATTACCCAGTACAGAAGTTATGCCTGCAAATGTTAGTAAAATAATAAATCAGGCTGCTAATCAAAAACTAGCAGAGTTGGCTGGTGTACCCCTATCAAAAAAAGAAAAAATATAACCGCTAGTCTGATAGCAGGAAGCTGTCTTCGTGTTAGACGATAACAAATATAATAAAATGTTTAAGCGTGTGTCTGATCCCTCATTCGACATGGACGCACCAGTTCTCAAAGATGAATCAATACGTGATTATCAGTATTATTCTTATGACGCACGAGAGCCAAATCAGCGTGGAAGAATCGAATTACAAGTTCAGGATACAAGCAGATATTTCCTACCCGCTGAAGCATTTACTGAAATTGAAGGAGAAATTTTAAAAACAGATAATACTGAATATGAAGCTGATATTTGGGTTGGTATTGTAAATAATGGCATTATGGCATTGTTCGACAGTGCTACGTATATTATAGACGGAAGAAATATTGAACGGAAGAAATATTGAATCAATTCAGAAGATGTTGACGTTGCTACGACGATACTTGGCCTTGCAAGATACAGCGATGATTATTCAAGATCAGCTGGTCCGTCAATGATGTTTGTGAAGGATACTTCTGATCATCCTGACAAAAGACTGTATAATGTAAGACGACCAAGAAACTTTGCCAATAACAACGACGCTGATGTATGGCCGGTGGTTCATGGTGCTAATCCAGAATTCAACTTAGGATTCGCAGCACATCAATCAATGCTGAAAGATGGTAGTAGAAGATTTTCATGTGCAATTCCACTATCACATATTTTTGGATTTTGCAGAAATGTCAGAAAGGTCATTTTTGGAGCCAAGCATACAGTTGTACTTGTAAGAAAAGCTACCGACGATGATGCAGTCTGGCAACCTGCTGGTGATGCTGGTAAAGTAATCCTGACAAAACTTTCATTGTGGATGCCAACAATGACTCCAACAATACATGAAGAACAACAGTTATTTTTTTTCACGGATCAAGGCGGTAAATCAACATTATCATGGCTGACAACAACTACAGATAGTGTTCAAAGCACCATTAATGGTTTATTCACATGGCAGACAGCATCACAGCAAGGTGTCTCTGCGCCATGACATATATTTGTTGCTTTCCAAGATGATGCACAAGTAAACTCACAAACACACAGTATAATGATATTTGACAAACTTGGTGTTACTGAAGTTTCACTGAGGATAAATGGACATCAAGAACCAGCTGAGGATATATTATTAAATTTTGAAATTAATCACGTTGCATGTGCATATCATCGTTTGATGACATTCATGGGGCGTGATCAAAATAATGATTCTGGTCTACAAATATCACAACTAGATTTTACAACGCTGTATCTGATCTATTATTTCTCACTGGAACATTTGGATTTAGTTAGGCAATCTATTGTTGATATACACTTTCCTTGAAGGTGTTGGTGGACAATTGAGAGTCATTAATGCCCCAGTCGAAAATATTTAATTAAATCGATCATGATATTATGTCATATCATCACGTTAATGTTACTCCGACTCCTGGTCAAATTAAAAAGCTACAATTGGCATCAAGAAAGAATTCTGGAATAAAAATATCACTGAAATCAACACAGATCTCAGGTGGTCCAAATAAACTATCACTGACTGAATGTCAACTCAGGCACTTCAATGACGCCAAATGATCAAAGACCGGCGTACGACTTGATCTGTCTGCGGATGCCATTAGCGATATTGCCAAGATGGGTGGTATATTTCCACTTCTTGCAGCTATACCAGCGTTGATAACCGCTGCAGCTCCAGCTATTGCAAAAGCAGCTGCACTTCGTGCTGTTGGAACTGCCACTGGAATGGCATTAAAGAAAGCAACAGGAAAAGGAGTAAAAAATTTCAAGAAAAAGGAGAAAGGTCCAAGACTGCCAGGAACCCCTCGTTCATGGTAAGGAAAAGGTCTAAGACTTCCCAGGACACTTTGTTCAACGCAAAGCATCTCCTTCCCAAGTCCAATTTTGATTTACTTGATGCTGTTGCGTGATTAAATATCAAAAACTTCAGGTGTTTTTATGCGTGATCAATTACCAAAACAACCAAATCATGTTGAGACCAGTATCGTCAATCTCGATGGAAGTTCTGGTCCAGGTACTCATTGGGTGGCATAAGCGATTGATCCATGTGGAATTATTTATTTTGATTCATATGGGTTGGCACCACTGAAGGAATTTTTAAAATATGTCAGCGGAGTGCGGAATACTGTATGGTATTCAACATTACCAACACAGACAATAACTGATCCGCCAATATGTGGCCGTGAAGTACTCGCTGTACTCGATGCTATTTCAAAATCTTCCAATGCACCTCATAAAGCTGTAAATGTGTACATGACTTCTGTTTTAAATAATCACTATTGATATTTATGGAAGATCCTCTATCAAAGACAAGAAGAAAGAAGATATTGATTTGTCGAAATTCGCTACAAAAGATGAACTCTCTGAGCTTATCGATTTATCAGGCGTTGACAGAGATGAAGTTGTCATTTTCAAGATAAATATGGTGTTTTAAAGAGAAGTAATATTAAGTGGATCGACATAATTCGTAGAGTTCTCTGTGCTACCACGGATAATATTCCAGTATTTACTAACGGTGGTAGAATCAGAGACTCAAATGTATCAATTGCAACTATCAGAAATGAAATTGCAAAAAGTGTTGCTGATCGTTTACGATCCACCGCTGATACAATGATGGGTGAACTCAACATGAATGGAAATAAAATCGTTGTTTTAAGAGAACCAACAAGTGATGAAGATGTCACAACAAAGAAATACATGGATGATAAAGATACTACAATCGATGAGAAAATTAAATACACTATGAGCTGAGTATGACGTTCATGTAAATATGTTTTTAAATACTTGTAGAAATTTTCAAAAACTTAATAAAATCGCAGATGATTTCTTTGCAAGTCCAATGGTTGCTGACATAAAACTCTCTGAAATTAACACAAAACTCAACGATATTGTCAGTGGAATTCCTGATATCGTTCAAAAAAGTAATCTGATTAAAATTTCTCACAAACAGATTAACAATATCGTATACACAGTATCATCAACACGGTCACAGCAAAATAACACTATCAAACATACCGCAGAAGTCACTGGTGTGTATAGGCTGTCTGTGTTCAGCACTGCAAAATTTAGGATATTTACATTTCCATGGCGTCATTCAACCGATAATATTTCTGGAACCATGTCTATTGTATTAAATAAAGATGCCGAAGAAACTAAAACCATCTAATAAAAAAATTATCTGCAGCATCTTATTGGTGGTGTCTGGAATTTGTCGCTGAAACACCTCAATTGATTACTTAGTATCAAGTATATGATTTCACCGATGTCAGATCTGAATATTGTAAACAAATTCAGATAAGAACAAGCGTGTTTGTTACAAACCCAACTGAAAAACATCATTGACGAGTATATAATAAAAATTAAAAAATACTGTAAACGTATCGTTGTTACTGACATAATTGTTTATTCTGCATCTGCCACAGTCACTGGAACAGCAACGATAATCGGATCATTATCAGCCACATATATAATAGCACCAGTAATAGGAATTGGTGTTGCAGTTATAACCAGTATTGCTGGTATTCTTAATATAATTGCCAAAAAAATATCTATGTGTCCGGCTGATAAATTACATGAATATCAAATATTGCTATCAGCGGCAACACACGCACACACCAAATTATCATTGCTGATATAATCAGGACTCAATGATGGAACAATATCAGATCAAGAATTTGCGGAAATGATTAAGGTTTATCACGATGTCGGAGATGTGGTAAATGGAAATCAAAACCCGCTGTCTCTGACAAAGACAGAGTCACCTTAATTTAATCAGGAAGTAAATAATAATAATGACTATGCCACAAGAACTCCTCCAACAAATCGTCGCTGATACAACACTACCAACAACCACGATGATATCAACGAGTTCAACTAATCCTAAATTCGATCTTATTTTTCCAACGGCAATTTGCGCGAACGAAATTGCGCTAGCACAATTGCGAGTATATCACAGATGGCCAAATATTACATCAAAAACATTTGGTGGATTACCTGCAAATAACTCATTAGTTTTTCTTATAAAAATAAACCCAATGGAACTCCCGATTGGCAAATTGTAGGTATTCCTACTGGTACTTATCAAATTGAACAAATCAATGATGAATTCCAACGTAGAATTAAATCTATAGCAGGACGAGAATCTAAAATCGCTATTACTGTTCACAAACCAACATTATCAGCTGCGATAGAAATATCAACGCCAGATTATTCCGTTGATACATATCATCAATTAGAACCGTTTTAGGATGACCAGAAGTTCCACCGGAGTCGTCAGTGACGTTGCCTTTGGAACCTAAACGAGCTGATTTCGTCACAGACAAAAAATATTTTTAAAATTTCCAGAATATCGAAGAAGATCTTATCCATGGGTTCAAAGAGGGGAAAAACCAATTTTTATCACGTCGTCCGGTTAAAGACTTTCTGAATTCACTGAACCAATTTTTATTCTTGACAGTGATAAAAATTGGGTCTTTAATGATGATATTTATAAATCTATTTCCGATAACATCAAAGGCGAACATAAATGAAAAAGTGATGATCTGTGAAACTTATTTTCAAGTATAACACAATATTACAGCGATGATGTAAAACAACAGGTCATTGAAACTATACAACATGTAAACCAAGTTGTATCAGACCTTGAATATTTAAATAAACTCATCATCGAAACAGTGATTGACCGAAGTATTTACCCGATCTCCCAAAACGATCAGATGTTAAAAAATTATTTCTCGATCATTCTTCGATAACCGAAAAACAATTACCAACATTTATAAAACCAGAATTTAACACCAAAAAACTAAAGAAAATCATCAATGACATCACTGATGAAAATTTGCAAAAAATTATCACCGCTTAGAGAAAAGTAAACCCAACAGCGATTATTCTTCAACATGATAATGATCCATATGGCGGCGGTCATCATGCATCACCGGGCATCATCAACATCACGTCAACGATTGCAGTTAATTTGGTGTGTGACGCCATCGATGGAAGTTATCAAGTAGATACTGAAAAATCCAAACAAGCACAACAAGGATATATCTTATATACATTTACCCCCAAAGTACCTCCTGGTTTTTTTTAATTGTGTCAGTGCCAGTTAATCTGGTTTATCTGTGATGTCATAATCCGCTGTTGTCACGGATACATTTTAGACTTACTGACCAGGACGGACACTTACTTGACCTAAGTCAGGAAGTTCTGGCAATAAGTTTGCATGTGAGATCGTGACTGATCTCTTCTCAAATTAAATTACACGAATAAATATAATGGACAGAATAACTGCAGAGATAGAAAAACTAACCCATGCACAACGATTGATGGTGTGTTATTATTGTCTAAACAAACTTCGTAGTAAGGTTATCGATGATGTAATCGATATAGAAAAAATTCTGAATTAATGGAAAAAAAGGAAAAAAATAAATCGGAATAAGAATAAATATTATAATTTGAATCTGAATAAATATTATCAGAATCTGAATCTGAATGATCGAATAAATATCATAATCTGAATCAGAAATCTGAATAAAAAATAAAAAAACAAATAAATATGTGTCAGAATAAATATTATCATCAGAATCTGAATCTGAATGATCGGAATAAATATTATTACTGTTGTTGTTGTTGTGGGGCTCAACGCCATTTTTCAGCACACGATAGGCTATACATGGCGGCCAGTATTAACGGTGGAGGAAGAAACCGGGAAATCCCCGGAAAGAACCAACGACCCACGAGAAGCTACTGGCAAGCTTTCTCACATATCCACATTCGCCGAATCCTAGACTAGAACCCACGCAGACAGAGGTGAGATGGCAGTGATCCGTAACGGAGAGCGCTTTAGACCACTCGGCCATTTGGGGCCCCTAAATATTATTATCAGAATAAATATTATAATCTGAATCAGAATCTGAATAAAAAATAAAATAAAAATTAATATGTGTCAGAATAAATATTATTATCAGAATCTGAATCTCAATAAATATTATCATCAGAATAAAACCTTTAACCTAAAATAAAAATATTTCTGAATCAGAACAAATATTATAATTTGAATCTGAATCTGAATAAATATTATAATGAAATTTTTTTTTTTTTACTAAACAATAAAAATAAATCTGAATAAAAATAAATACTATAATCTGATTCTTATCAGAATGAAATAGATAGTATAATCTGAACCTGAGTCACTTTTATAATCCTTCTTAACTTTCGTCAGTGACTTTACAATCACAATCACGATCAGACATAAATTTTTTTAGCTATCGCACACGTGAACTCGTAATTTTTTTTGTTTCATATTCATGAGATAACTCTGATCTAACTTTTTCGATTGCATTTGCAAGTGAAACAAATTTTTGAAAATCCTCATCATCGACATAAAGTAGAGATTGCCTGTAGCGCTTCAAAATCATTTATGATCTTATCAGGGTCCAATTGTTCTGATAATTCTATATCCTTGTCATTTCATTTTTTAATTTTAAAAAAAATTGCATGAATATTTTCGAATTCATTAAATAATAAATATTTGTTTAAAATAAAATATTTTCTGAATCTGAATCGGAAAGAGTCAGAATAAAATAAAATGAATCTGAGTCAGAATAAAAAATAAAAATAAATAAAAATAAATCGGAATCAGTCAGAACAAAATAAAATGAATCTGAATCTGAATCAAAATAAAAATAAAATAAATAAATCATAATAAATCTGAATAAAAATAAATAATAAAATAAAAATATTTCTAAACAAAACTAAACAGTAGCAATGATGAGTGGTTATCATTCCACGGGGTCCCTTCATTGGCCAGTATTTGCTGTGGAAGGGTCCCTTCAATGATGCCTTTCTTATGGCTTGTATGGGGGCCACCCTTAAGATTTTTGTTCTGGCGACATTTTTTCTGAATGTCCTTGTGTGGGTTACCCTTCAGTGAGATTTAGAGCTCAATCAAGCTACAGTTTATTTTGGAGGTCCCAGTTTAAATTTCATGTACACCCCCTCCCAAATCAAACCCCGGGGTGAGTGAAAAATACACCCACCACGTCGTTCGATGTGTACATGAAATCCCTTGGGGCTGGGACCCCCACTATATTAAGAAAAATTGGCATCATATTGCCACCGTCGACGATACGTCTGTCAAGGGAATAGAACCCCAGACCTCAGTATGATAATCCAATGTTATAACACTGCGCCACGAAGCCATTCTTACAAACATATGTTTCAGAAATTATTATGAAGTCACCTATGTTGGATAAGCAGACAACCTACTACACTCGATCAGTGTATACTGAATAAAATCACAATTATTGTAAACTGTAGCGTGGATTTATTTCAATTTCCAAACACACTTCATAAAATATACTGTATAAAATATCTGTATTTGATAATTCTGCACAATATGACGAGAGTTAAAATACATGTAGGTCTGTATACCTGTTTCACCTGGATTGTACACACGCAAGGTGCGTGATTTATACTGAGGTCACCTGTACTGTACTAGCAGACAATCTACATGTGCTATCAGTTATACTGAATAAAATCACAATTATGGTAAACTGTTGTGTGGATTTATTTCAATTTCCAGACACACTTCATAAAATATAAAATATCTGCATTTAATAATCGCACATACATTTTCTGCACAAGATGTCATTTGCGAGGTTAAAAAAGACATGTAGGTCTGTATATACAACTATGTTACCTGTCTTACAGGTAAGAGCTAAATATAACTTACCTGGAATTTTTAAGCAGTTGAGAAACAACAAAAAAAAACAATCGCGGCGCAGTCATATAATATTACACACTTGCAAGTGGGGCAACTACTTAATTACTCTAACGGAGAAATCGTTGCTTGACGGAGTTATCTCCATTCATCATCTAATATAATAGGCACATAGCAGAATGTTATTTTCTGGTTAATTTTTTTTTAATACGCCGATATGGTTATATTATCTGCGACATATCGTACCGAACGCATGTTAATATCAAAACATTTTCCAGCTGCATTCATTGATTTAAATATTATTTCTTTGCCAGTCTCCATGTTCACGGATTTAACAACTTTCGGAAAATTACTATATTTCCCAGTAATACCTCGTGTAGAATTCTGACTCTGTGTAATAGCTTGTAAGTTCATTAAGAATTATCAAGTTTTCTGCCAATGATGTGATCGATCACAAATCTGTCTTTGATCAGTCCATGAAAACATTCATAGATGAATCTGTGAGATAAATATCTTTCTTTTCCAACAGTAAATCTGAGATAACCATTATCAACGGCACCGACTTTGTTTTAATCAACAGTTCCTGATTACACCATCACGAGATGCCTCATAACTTTTAATGATGGGATGCTTCACAAAGTCATTTTGCTCCATTTATATAATAATATTATTTGTCTAAATTATTATTTTCTTGTTGAGGTGAAAATCTGGCTAGATAGTCTTCGGCGCTTTTTACAGGAGATTCTACTCCATCAGCGTTAATTTTTTTATCATAATATCGTTTGAGCTCTCTGTATTTTTTACCACCACACTGCACACACAATGTTTTTCCTCTGACCCCAACACCACATCGTAAACACGGTTTTGGTCCTAGACTTCCGCGCTGAACGCTTTGCATGTGACATCCACAGAATTCATTTACGCATGAGCCCTGTTACAAGGAAGTGAAAAACTGATCATAAGCCACTTGCATTTACTCTTTGTTTCAATCATTATATATATAATCAAACTTTAATTTAAATATATATTTGGCTTAATTATAATATGGAGGAATTTATATGATTATCTGCAATTAAACCATCTAAAGCCAGATTCGATCTCGACAGAATAACCCCTCAATTACCAAGGCGAGCTTTGGTTGATTTAACAAACAAAACTTTAATCAATCATATCAGTGAAGCAAAGAGAGAATTTCACGATGATGGTGCAGCTCATGTATGATCAACATTCAGAATTGTACATGACGTTGGTGGCGCTGTCAATGCTACAATGAATGATAAGCGAGCAGCGACAATTATTAATTATCATGACGCTAAACGAAAATGTATTTTTCAAATAAAATTTATCGTGGCGACAGATATCGCTGTGACAGACAACACATGGATTATCCATGACAAATGTGATCCTGTTCGCATATCTCGTCAGGGTCATAGTGGAGGTATTGTAATGATAAATAAAAATTCAAAACCAGAAATACTGACTGGAGTTGATAGACCTTATTATGAACGAGCATATCCTGTAACGGCAGCTGTTTATGCGATATATACACTGAATGATAAACCTAGAGTCGATAAACTTCTACCAATGAAAATTTCTCGCCTGAATTGTGTTGCTGAGCGAGTTACAGAACATTTCACAAATGTGAAACGAGGAAACAGTTTAACAGATCTAAGGCGTAAAAAAATTAAAGAGAGGGCAGAAACAGTTAAAGATACTGGAGCGTCTATCAGCAACATTGCTAAACTGGAAAAAAAATTAAGATTTCCAATAAGAGTGAAAACATTAACCAGAGAGATTTTATATGAATCGAAATATAAAAGAAATGGAACTTCGATAGAAATGATTGATCATGACGCACATGCATGGACTTCGGATATAACAATATTTCCACAAAATCGAACTGTTAAATTCTATAGTGGCAATATGTTTGATTTTATCGGAAATATCACTGAAAATGATCCTGTATCTGTGCGGCTGTTTCAGAGTTCAGAATGAGGAACAGTTTGTACGACCTAATGGAGATATGTACTGTATGGAATCTCTACACGATAATATGAAAAATATCACGTTAAAATATGAAAACAGAGATAAAATCAACTCAGATGAAGTTGAACGATTTCTCAGTAATTGTTTTACCGTTCCATCAGTCGTGCCCACGCTGCTCAGAAGAAAACTTCATGGAAACCAACACGATTGGAATTTCTTGACGAGATCCAACACAGTTGTATCGAGTACGGACACGGTGGATTATGGAACACAAAATAAGACCGCAACGATGTTATATTGGTTGATATGGTTGCATCTTATCCTGGAAGTTTTCTTGGATACGGAGAATGTTCTGAGTATTTCAAAAGATTTGGACATCCAACACATGAGATGACAAGAGTTGCGATAAATGGACCATTACCGGATAATTTTGATTTGACAGGGTTCTCTCGTATTGATTCATTTGAGTTTTCATGGAACCTACATCCTATCGTTTATGTTTGGTTTGGAAGACATTTTTCGGAAAAACGTTGGGTTCCAATAGTGTTATTGAGATATATGATCGATTCTGGTATTTTGATTTCTCTGACATTGACCGAGGCAATCATATCCTATAATGCACAGAAGAATATTTGGTTACCACAGCAAAAGAAATATACCAATGACAAAAACTACGATGTAACTGATTGCGAAAATAAACTTGCAAAAGATCTAGGACAAAAGATTATTGGTAAATTTACACAAGGTGGAGCATATGATCATAAATGACACTGTTGTAGATTGGTTATCGACGATACGGAATTAGATTTTATTATTGCCAATATTACAGTGAAAGAAACTTTCATAAATCAAAATGATGCTTATTTATCCCATGGAACTAAATTCGGAACAATTGTGAGTTATACTAAGGTGAATCACCGCAGTTCACTCATTTAAGATCTTCGATGCTTGCATATTTTTCAATAAATTTATTATCAATGATAAACAGATTTTCTGATACCACGGTTAGAGTGGCTACAGATTCATTTTATATCAATAAAAAATACACAGAATGAATGAAACAGTTAAAAATTTCCAATGACGCTGATTGGGGATCGTGGAGAACAGATTCTTGATTATTCTGTATCAGCCGATTACAGACCAGAGGAAATATTTTATAAAAATAATCGTTTATCAGAATTATCATCGGATCCATCTGTGTTTGATCCTGTAACCCATCATAAGACTGTTTATCTCAACGGGTGCAGTGGTTCTGGTAAAATAACACATGCGATTGAATTATTTCAATGATTAAATAAATCCACCAATATAATTGTTTTAACACCCCCACATAGACTTGAACGAAAAATGAACGAACGTGGAGTTAATTCGTTTACATATCGCAGTTTCTTTCAATGGAAGGGAGATACGTGGACTCCTGAGTGAATGGGTGAGAGACATATTCCTAAGATTATTATTTGGGATGAGATCTGTATGGTATCGTTGGAGGTATTAAGAATATTTCTCGATTGGTTGTTAACGAGAAATACTGCGATTATCATGTGTGGTGATCATGGTCAACCACCATCTTTTGTTGGATCATCTCCGCACGAATAGCTGAAAAAGTGCGAAGATTATTATGAAGAGATAACTGATGATTATAGAGCTATTGATGAAACGCTGAAAGAATTTAAAAGACTGATCAGACTACAGCCAGATAGAATTCAATGTAAGATAATGCGTGAAATAATTCCAGAAACTCCGATGAATGATTTTTGGAATTTATGGAAACCCACTGATTTGATAGACGCAAGCCGGAAGATAGTTTGTGATACACTTCAGGAGAAATTATTTCTGTTACACAAGGAAAGATTTTCAGATTTGCCTGTTCCTCTTTGTTATCGCCCAGCAGTTACATGAAAACAAAATATAAAAGTTGATATTCCAGGAACGAATGAAAAACAAAAACTTGTACTTAATGATATTGTTGTTGTTGATGTTAGCGCAGTTGAAAATGTGTTGAAGACAGATAAGTCACCATGGACGTTAGGTTACGCTATAACGATTCACTTGTCACGGGGATTAACTATTTCTGATCCAAATATCTGGATTGTCCATGATCAGATCGAATGGTCAAATTTAGTTTATCTAGCGGTATTGAGAGTCAGAAAAATATCTCAGCTGAAGAGAGATGTAATAGATCACATGATGACCGAGAAAATAACTGATATAAACATTAAAGATGTTGTCAAGGAAAAATTAGTTGGTTATCATGAATCTGACAAAAAATAAATGCGATTTTGATCTTGATGTTGATTTTATTATGACACTGAAACAAAAACAGAATGATCATTGTGCAAACTCTAATACAGTAATGATGTGGCAGTATTCGAATAATAATCCAAAACAATTCACCGTGGATAGAATTAATAGTAATCTCGGTCACACACGTGAAAATGTGATATTGACAAGTCTCGAGTGTAATCGATGTAGGGGTTCTAGTGTTCTGCTTTTACAGAAGTGAAGGCAGTGGTAATTGTGTATCTTCAGGAATTACTTGTAACTGTTCGCGTACAAATCCACGCTGAGGAGCAGTTGAATCTAGTCTGAAGATTGCAGGTCTACCTGTGGATCTTACCACGCTGGAAATTTTATGTGTGGTTACACTCCAAATAGGATCAGTTGCTCTTTTTTTAACATCTTTAAGTTTACTGGGTTCATATAAATATCTTACAGTAACATTACCTAATACTGGTTGTTTTGACGAAGAGTCACGTCGTTGTATTGGTATATTTTTTTTTGCGATCGCGCTGATGGGTTGCATGGAAGTTGCACGAGTAATTTCATTATTTAACACAGCTCTCACACTTGGTAGTCTTGCAACCCATTCACGAGATCTTTTGTCCACAGACTTAAGGTCAGTGGATATTTCCTTTGCATATTGATATCCAAATAATCTCTCAACAAGTGTTCGATTAAATCGTTCAACGATTGCCTGATCGCGATGAATTGTGGTATGTCCTTGTCTGATTATGACATTATGTTTTTTCATCAGAGATGATACTGCACCAAGAAATTCTTTGCCAGGATCAACCTGTAGTAGCTGTGGCCATCGTAGACCACTGCGTTGATAAATTCGTTCAAAAGCAGATGCAACTTTAGCTGCTGTTTTTGTTGATGTTGGTTCTGCTTCTTTATATCTACTTGCAACGTCAGTTAACGCGTATTTGTATGTGCGTGATTGACGTCTACGTGTTTTAATAGTATCATGAGGTAAAAACAAAATATCTGCTTGATGAACTTCATTGGGAGTACTGACATCAAAATGTGCGTACTGAATTTTTTTAGGTGGTGGTAGATAAATTTGCCATATTGCCTGTCGTGTTAACCAATTCGCAGCAACAGAACGTGTGACATTTGCTGCATCAGCAAGTTTACCAATCGCCGCTCTACCTCTCCAGTATCCTCTCGGGCTATAATAAATCGATTCCATTTCAATAATTATGTATGATTAATTACCGGCTCCTAGCATTAGTTTACCTTTCATTGCTGATTTTACTAGGAAGCTAGCAACTTCATCTCAGAGAGATTTATTTTTATGGAATTTAACGCGTGAATCAACTTCACATCTGCAATATGTCGTTGTTGTAAATCTTTATTTTTATATGCAACATCATGAATATGGCATGCTTGATCAATCACATTTATTGGATACTCTCCAGGTCTTGGTTGATCTCGTTCGTCAAGTCGGATATCAAGTCGTGTTTCAGGACCACAATAATTATATCCAGGAAGATGTTTTCCTCCTGGGTATTTAGCCCGTGGAGTCCCTGGTAATTTTCCCAGTAAAGCAGCGATATCACCACCTGTCTTTGTACAAGACGAAATAAATTTGTATTTGTTTGTAAAGCATTTCACACACAAGTTTTTTTTTCTTTTGATATTATTGTTGTCAATGTGCTGGTGGGGGTAAATGATCTACATCGAACGCAATATAAATCCATATTATTTATTATACTTGTACAACATGGATGTAATTG
Source organism: Megalonaias nervosa (assembly GCA_016617855.1). Taxonomy (NCBI): domain Eukaryota; kingdom Metazoa; phylum Mollusca; class Bivalvia; order Unionida; family Unionidae; genus Megalonaias; species Megalonaias nervosa. Next base: position 18,443 of record JAECUM010011570.1, on the reverse strand, counting down.
ATTTCTCAGTGACGCGAAAAGAAGAGCCAATCAAGCATCATGTGGCGTTACCAAATTCTATCAGAGCAATTATCATAGGTCCATCTGGGTCTGGTAAGATGCAATTATTGCTTAATCTGATAATTAGATGGCTAAAGTGGGATAAGTTGTATTTAGTGGCACCATCCGTAGATGATCAGCGATGCTATGATGTGCTTGAAGATTTTGATGAAGCGAAGTCGTTAGATGAAGATAAAGATGAAGATAATAATGATATTATTGATTTTATCACTGATATTGATGAAGCTCCATCTGTGGATGGTCTCGATGGATGTATTAATAATCTTGTAGCATATGATGACGTGATGCTGGACAAACAATCAAATCCAGCTCGGATATTTTCCTGAGGCAGACACAAAAATACAGACGTAATTTATGTTACTCAGCGATATACACAAATACCTAAAGTGATCAGAGACAATTGTTATCCTTTAGTTGTGTTTAATGGAGTCGATACACATACTCTGTGAAACATTCATCAGACTTGGTGTTCAGGAGATATGTATATGATTAAATGCAAAACTTTCTTCTCAAAAGCGCAAGCTACCCCACATGGATTTATCACGATAAATTTACGTGATCCTCATTCAAGATATCGTGTAGGTCTCGATAAAATTTTTGACTGAAAAACACAGCAGCAGGGAGGGTGACGACAAAGAATGAGTGAGCGTGCAAGTAAACAAAACACACCATAAAAAACAAAAACATAAATGTCAAAAAATAAAGTAACTGAAATAAGTTAACCTGATTGGAAAAGTTTCGGGTTGGTTAGAGATTTCGGTTTTGACCTTATTGACGTTTGTATTTTTGTCTCCGTAGGAAACTTTATTTTTCAGCATAATCTCTAATTGAAAACTTTGTAGGATCCACCCTTCCTGCCGCTTCTTGAGAAAGAAATGGGATCCAAGCCTGACCCCAGGTAATAAGCGCATTCACAAGTTATCGAGGGAGAGGTGTATATGAATAGATCTGTTTCAGCAAATGTGTATGAAAAATCACTTCTAATGATTATTCATAAAACTGATAGTTATTCATTACCTGCACAAATGCACTGATCTTGTGTTATGACAATGGTATTACACTACATGAATTTAAACTGCATATACCAACAGAGACATTCTAACTGAGTACCAAAAAACTGCATGTCTGCCATTGTTCAATCTCACTAACTTCAGGTGGTAAAATGCTTTTAATAACTAGAACATCAGTGAAAGCATCTAACTGCTAAATTGCAGAAAGTCATTCTGTTAGTCCTTGATTATGGTGGATGACACTGAAGTCAACTGTGTACAGTTTCATATTGAGTTTTGTTAATATTAATGTGACAAGTTCTGTTTCATTCATGTCAAATCAACTATTCATAATTCTTGCATGCTGGTTCATTTTATGTTGGATTCATGTGCATCCTGGATAAAACACTTATTAAAAAGCAGTGCAGATTAGAAGGTGAAATAACTTAGAGACAGATGCATGGATGCATGCATGCACAGATATGGACAAAGTGCAGAGGTATGGACAAGACAACCAAAATAAACTGATAAAAGAACAAATATAATAATAGAATTTACTATACTTTTTTCAAATACCATTAATGTTTATACCATAAATGTGATAACCACTTTGCTATTACAAAACAAACCAAACAATGTATATTTTAATTCAGATGCATGATACAAGAGCTGTGTATCGAAACTCTCATAAAATTATACTCTATTAGCACTCTTAAGATATTGCTTAAATAACACTCTTGAGATAAGAATAGATGAACTAAATAAAAACAATATGCCTGAATAAGCCTAATGACAAAATGTTGGTATGAGATTAGACCCTGTGAATCCAAAGTGTTGATAGTCACAGGCTGCATATAGGATTAGACCCTGTTAGTCTAGAGTGATTATAGTTTTAAGTTGTAGGTAAGAAATTATACCCTGTTAATCTAGTGTTCGTTGTCACAAGCTGCATTTAGGAAAAGACCCTGCTATTGTAGAGTGTTGCTAGTCTCAAGCTGTAACTATGAAATTATACCCTGTTAGTCTAGAATGAATTTAGTCTCAAGCTGCAGTTAGGATTAGATGTTAGTCTCAAGTGATGATAGTCATTTGCATTTAGATGTGATATTGTAACATTTTTTAAATAAAAGGTCACTTGTAACTACAATATGAATGTACAGGGCTTGAAAATTCCATTCATCTGCTCACATTTATGAGGGATGACTGAGATGCTTATCCAACTGGAACGGAAGCATTATCAGCAGATTATGTTCAGTGTAGGACAAGTAAAATGGATACCACACAAATGAAAGGTCCAAGTCAGGGCTGTTCCAGTAAAACATATATCCCCCCGGGGATGGTACTTCAAAAAAGCTTCTGTAGGAGGTTGTTTTTCAAACTATTTTGATTCTGACAGTGGAGGGTTGATTAGGAACATCACTTCTGTTGTGGGTTGTGTTAACAAAATGAGAAATCGCTGGTGGAGTTGTCAGAAGAAAAAAAATGAATATATATTTAAAATTCCATCTAATCCCTTCCTAGCAATCTAATGTGAATAAAACATTGGGTCAGAAAATGAAGCCAGTACACGAGAGTGCACCTAATTTGTACGAATTCGCATATTTTTAAAGCAGTGATACGTGTTCCACAAATTATGTCAACGTTGCAGATATAAAAAGTGCTTTGCGCAGTATGCCAGTAGCAGTATCGCAGCACTTGATGTGACATCCAGATTTAAGAAGGCAAACGTTAAAATAGCTGGATACTTTGATTCGACATGAATGGCTGTTAAACTAAATTTGATTGGTTCATTGGGCCCTGGAACAGGCATTTTATGGTAGTTTTAACCTTACTTTCAGGATTGAAGTTTTATAAATGCGTGTTTCAAATAAGGGCCACACAGGAAACCAAAATGGCTGAATCACAACAGCGTTTGTCGTCAGACGTTTTCAGTCGGCAAATACTGGCAGGTGATAGCTATGATGACGATGAATTTCATATATATCAGTCTGTTGGACATTGGGAAAATGTCACTGGAAATACCAGTGTGTGATTTTGAGCCCAAAATTGATGTTGAGTGCGAGTCCGATGTACGTATTGGATGGACAGGCTGCCGGTTATATTTATTCAAGATACCCATGTCTGAACAAGCAAACTATGGGAATGTTGGACTTAAAACCCTAATACAGCATTATTGAAGAGAAAAATCTGGCACAAGAGGCAGCAAAGCACTGATTCAAGGAAGTGAATCTTTGGCAGAGTTCAAGTTAGTGAAAACTTTTCCTTTTGGAACAGAGTTATCCAAGAGAGAATACCCATGGGGCCATACCTGTGAGATATTGAAAATTGCACAACCATAAAGAACAGTAACTTGTTCAAGCTAGTTATGCATATGTGTTTCAGACAGCAGGCAATGAAAGGGAGTTCTCAGCAAAGAATAATATTCGTACACATAGGAGGAGAATCATATTAAATTCAGAAACAATCAGCAGATTAATGCTCATAGGGAACATCAGAGAATCCCATACAACATAATTAAGTGTGTGTAGATCTCTAGTTGGTAGAACCACTATGGCAACAAAAGAATAATGAGACTAACTTTCATATCATGCAGATTTATTACCAAATGACATTAAACATAAGAAACTGACTGAAATGTGTAAACTCAAAGCAAGATGGATAAAATTTGTCCTGTTTGTGTTTGGTTATTCCTATGCATATTTTGAGGCTGTTGATATTTTCTGCAGACCTTTTGGCACTTAGTTCCAAGCCATCATTTGGTATTTGTATTACTAATTGGATTACTATTATCTAGTACACACCATTTTGAAGCAGTGTCATTAACTAATGATGAAATTGATGAAAAAATACTTGATGTCATTCTGATATATGGATTCATTACTACACTACTAATCTGTTCATCTTGATTCTTTTTTAGCATCTCCTTTAGTTTTACTGGTACCAATACTTTTAATAAAATTGTAACTTCTATTTTCTTACAATCTAAATATTTGTGATCATGTATTATTGTCAAAAGGTAAAATGTGCTTAGTTTTGTTGTAAAATCTAAAACTATTAATTAGCAAGGGACTAAAGTAAAAAGTGGGTCAACTTCATGTGTGCAAAAATTATTGCCATATTACAGAGTGTTGTTAGAAACAACAGAATAATTGTACGAGATGTATTTTGCAAAGTTGTAGAACCAGTACTCGTATTGTCACCACATATTTCCATTTAAATAATACTATCATTATTTCTGCATATTCCTGTCAGTTTTTCCCAGTGGTATTAATTTCCTGATCTGATGTTGTTCATTTCTTGTGCAATTTTTACACATCAAGAATTCTCAGTATCATTAAAAAACAATGTAATCTGCACCAAATTGAGTTGTCTGAGAAGAAATTCATTTTTTAACCCAAAAATCACTGAAGCTATGAGTTCTGGTATTAAAGTCTCACATTAAATAACATTTAAAGTAGCCATGATAGTAATTTAGGATGCAACTGTTCTAATTTTGCCTTTGGTATATTCAAATCTTGAATGTGATGGAGGAACATGGCTCCAAAATAAACACATCAATTTTAGAATCTGTTCATTGACTATGAATCAAGTATATAATCCGAGTCCAACTGAATTGTTAGAAAAATTTTAATTCTTTTGACAACATCGTAATTAGCTGTCAAATATGGAGTAAGCCTATGGTCTTTCTGCCATCCCAACCAAGACCCCACCATAACCACGTGACCATGCCCAATACATCACAGTAATAATCGCTATACAACTAGAGATGACATCTATTTGAGTATTTTGATTTCAGTAGAGCCTTAACAGAGTGGAACAGTAAGAAAGAGTGTCAGATATTTAAGTGTTAGGAGAGATATTTAACAATGGCTATTCCTCCCACCACCACTTCCTCATAGGAGATCACACACACACAAAACTTAGATTAAATCCTGAAATCCTGGCAGAATCCCTGCAGGGGAGATAACTTGACCATTTTATTTGATTTTACTGGTCTCTGGTTATCCCATGGTATTTCTGTTACTTGAACATTATCTTGTAGTGTGTCCAGTCAGCATGGTTGAAAAGGCATACAACCATTGAGAGTTGTTGAAGGACTCACATTACTACAGATATGAAAGAACGAGAACCATACTATAAATCAATGAAGATAAAATAGAGTATACACAGTTTGACTGTTCCTGATTGGTTGATAATGAAAGTAAGATTTTAGTAAAAAGAATTTTTCGAGAGTTTGTCCTACTTGTAACTGAAAAAAGTCAGGGACATTGTTTTATTAACATAATTTCCGTCCCTTTACAGACCTGAGTTTGGAAGACTCATTACTGAAATCTGCAGCTGACTCTTTGGTGTTTGGATTGAAAGCACACATTTCAAATTTGTGTAGATCCAGGAAATGGTGCAGCTGTTATGGTTTTCTTTTCACAAAAGCTGTCATCATAGATATGTCTATACTGATACAAATTTAATCATGAGCACTCAAAATTTTAAGTTTTTGAATTTTAATATCATGGTGTTTGCACAGGTTTACAATGGGAACTGAATTAATACAGCATGTCTTGAACTCTTGAGTTTTGTGCAAAAACATGGAATCCAAGCAGAATACATCCAGAAATGTAGAGGTTTTCTATCTTGGATATAGTCTCCCCACTGCATTTCACATTGATATACATATTCACAAACAATTAGCATAGTAGTAGGAAAAGTGACAAATTTAGATACATATCATAAACAAGTCAAATAGTATGTGGGGGTACAAGATCACAAGAACAGGCTGGAATGGAGAAGTATAATAACAACAATCATGAGTAGAAGTGTGCCTCTTTTTTGATGTGTGCAACATTATTTTCTCAGCTTCAGTAAGAAATTACATCAAAAGGAAGACAACAAAGGATGTACAGTTAACTAAACCACGTGAATTTAGCTACTCAAATCGGTTTTAACCTTCTGGTTATATCTGTTCTGGTCTGTTTCTGTCCATTCTGGTGATTATGTCCACTGAATCAGTATGGGTTGGAAAAAAATTTGGCAAATTTAAAGATTGAAAAATCTTTTGGCAGATTATGATTATACACTGTACTTCTGCCTGAGAGATGTGAATAATTTCATTTCTTGGTTTGTTGATTCTGGTTGTTGCTCAGTTCAAATGCATCATTGAAAAACAATGATGCATTCTCATGCTTTGTTACAAATATTTATTACCGATGCACATCTCCAGATATCGGTGAATATAGCTTGAATAAGTTATAACAGTTCTGGTTGGAACAATGGACATTGTTAGAGAAACTTTAAGTGAGCTAAAATGTAAACTTTTAGGCAGCATGTGATGCAGGATTGCTCAAGACTTCTCCATCTCATATGCTCACTGTGAAAATTCCATTTGTACCAACTGATGATGACTTTTAGGTAACTGTCAGAAAGACATAATTGACAATATTAAAAGGTCTACAAAAATTACTGGAGTCAAAATTTATAATCTCGTACAGCTGTGGCAAAAATGATGGACTAGTACCTTTGCTGCTGTTGCCACAGTTGATTAGTTGGTTGATTTACTTTGGTTTGGTTTAGTTTTTTGGGTGGGGTGGGGGTTTAACAGTATATTAGGTGGAGGAAGAACCCCGAAAGACCACCAACCCAAATTGACTGATCTGTGACAAAAACTCTGTGAGATGTGCAAGTGATCTGTAAAAGCAAGCACCTTAGTACACTTGGGCACATGGAGCCTCTGTTGATTTGATGTTCATCTCCAACAGCTGAAGTCATTTAGACTTGAGATCTCAGGTTTCAGTAGATCATTATGGCCTTTACAACATTTTCAGATGAAGAGAATCTATATATGGCAGCCAGTTTTACTGCTGAAGAAAATCCAAGTACTTTTGAGACACCAAACACCACTTTTGTAGAACCACTTACATTCCACAAGTAACTGGCAACATTCTCATTTACACACAGGAGGCAAGTAATCACATGACAAACATCTTGTACCACTCTGCCATGAAAGCCCCTCAGATCTGTCTCACAAGACAAGCATCTTATAGTCTGCCCTGAAAGCCCATCAGACCATAGGTATAAGTTTCGTATGAAAGACTAGAATTGGGAGATAGAACTAGTGACAACTGGATTAGAAGTGCAGAATGTTACTGCTAGGCCATCAGTAATGATGATGATGCTGTTGACAATACAGTTAACTGAATGACATTGATTTTATGAGTACTCTGGGAAAAAATGATTCCTTGACTTTCATCCATTTTTTAAAATCTAATTTATGATATAAAAATGTTTGCCTTGCTATATTTCTTTTTTTTAAAACTTTATATTTGTCTTGCAACAAGGCATAAAAATAAGACGGCGGTAACTGAAATATGTGTTCTTACAAGAAATGATATAGTGTAAAAGTAGGCAGAAATAATACATCACTTTCACAGGCATTAATGATTTTTCTGACAAATCATGTATTATAAATTTACCAAAACATTTATTGAAAAAAGTAATAACAAGGGAATCATAGCATCTGACCACACATTTAAAGCAATACAAGATTTAACTATTATTCTAATCAAAAGCAGCATGCCTGAGAACAAAGAAAAATAGCAAATCATAGTGATCACTTTAGTAAACACAGCGTTTAGTAAGGATAAAAATTCATGATTTCTGTTTTAGAACAGAAATCCCTAATATAAAATTTATATTCATGGACATTAGTAGGTGTTAAGGGACTGATCAATGACATCTACAAATAATAACCACCGAGAAAATTTGTGATTTCACAGTATCAGAGACATACATGGCTGACAGACAAACAAACAAAAGGACAAAAGACTGATTATAATGAATGAATACAAATAAAAATATGCAGTAGATTATATGATCTATAAGAATTCAGTAGCTTACCTCCAGCCAGTTGTCTTTTAAACCGCTTCTGTCCCCAACCCAATATTAAAATCACTTCTACCACCCACTAACCCATAGCCAGAAATTATGTTAAAAAAATATGCTTCTGTAGGGGGCAGTGTTTTTTATTAAAACATCTGACGATGGATCTTAATTATTTTAAATTGCTTCTGTTGTGGGTTGGTTGAATTTTGAAAATGCCTTCCCCCCGGGGTGTATATGTTTTACTGGAACAGCCCTCACTTGTATTACAGGATGTGAAGACAAATTAAAATTTTCCCAGCACTCATGTAACTGACATTATATTGTGTCTATAGTACAAGCACTTTCTACAAATATTATTACCTTCTATATTATATACATTTTCCTTCTGTTCTTCATCAAAGCCACTTTGGTTCTTTTTGTTGGCAGAATTCAGAGTTCTGAATGTTTCCATGCCATCAAGTGATATCTCTGTTGGCTCATTGAAGTCTATAAGTATGCCAGTCTCACATCCTGTTAGGAAAGAAATTATACAAATCAATTTAGCAGTTTAAATCTCATTTAAATTTAAATTACTCTCAAAGCTTGGCAATACTTGAATCTACTTTCATTTCTCTTATTTCCAGATTTCAGGCTACTTCTCAGACACAATGTCTGTAACATATATGAATTATTGAAAAAGTCGTGTAATATTAAACCTTTTTACAGTATCTACCATTTGACATACATGTATCAAATTACAGTGTTGTCCATGTCTGTAACAGATATGAATTATTCAAAAGTTATTCAACATTAAACCTGTTTAAAGTATCTGACCATCTGACAAGTACACATGCTCTCCCTATACACTTGGGAGAGTATAATGGTAAGCATACTGGAAAGCAAAAGACAATGTCTAACAAATCACGTGCCTTGACTTCAGTAGCTACCAAAATACTGGACCTGGGCTAACAAATACTAAAATCATGTAACTCAGATGGCTTTATATCATTATCATGAATAACCTTGTGCCTGAACCAATTAGATTGAAAGGGATTGGAAAATAATGTCCAAAAGACATTTTCCTGAGAACCTCACAAAGGTGCAACACAAAGTACATAGCAGTAGTCTGGAATATCTATAGTTTTATTTGTTATAGTCTTTAAGTGCCTTTTGTACACAATATAAGTGGACAAGCTGGTTGGTCAAGTAACCTTTACTTGCCTGAGGAACAAATTATAAAAAGTTCTATTTTTCTAGCCCAGTGGGCTACCATCTGATTTCGAAAATTGTGGGATCCTGAAAAAAGATATTCTGGATTTAAATTTGGAAAGAAAAACTAGATCAATCACCTGGCTTGTAGACACATGTCAGCCTGTGAGTACAGATTCACACACATTTTGAATCTGTAGAGGGGAAAGAAAAACTATTACTGTTGGAGTCATTTATTTTAATTTCTATACCATTTATGTAGGATCATTTCCTCTGCATGAATAGAACAAGTCATTTATACAATGAACACTCAGTATCACTGAGAATTAGGCCCAATTCATAGCTTAGAAACTGTTCATATCCATGCCAATAAAATACATATATTTAGTTGACATTATATGGGGAGGAAATCTGTGCAGCCAGCATGGATTCTTAAGTCTGTCTTTTCCACCAGCACAGGGTCCCACCCCTGGAGTCATAACTTGGAATTCATTGTCATTCCATCCTCAAGGAACTGTGGAGACTCAGCTGTTAAGGCACTAAACTCATGACCAGAAGGTTGTGGGTCCAATTCCCACTATCTGTTCCTCATTCTTATGCATGTACTTCTCTCATAATCAAACTCACCTGAGATCTTAATGATAAAAGGTTACATAGCAAAATCAGATCAGAAATATAGCCTCCAGCTGATCAGATGCAAGATCACCTCATTAACATGCACATACGTCACTCATAACTGATCTTACCTGAGGTCATGATGATACAAGCTGACATACATATCTGATTAAAATCTGATCAGAAGTATGACCTCTATTGCTTACAAACTCAGCCAGTCAGGTACAAGACCACATCATTAAAATGTGTGGATGTTACTCCTAGTCATTGCAAAATCTAATGTGAATATCCATTTGCTTTTCTTTAACCTCTCTTGTTAAGACATTCACAAAAAAGTGTAACTGATAGACCTGAACACTGTTTTTCATTGAATGTTTATAATGCCATGCTAAGCCAAATACACTCATACATGCTTCCCTACACTTGCAAACTGGTTTGCTATGTCACTATCCATAAACATGGCTTGAGAATTTATTAGTATTTTTTGAAGATTGATAAGTATGGTAATCTTTTCGAAGTTTAGAATGTCATCTTTTGTTACAAAGGTTCTGAAGTTACATGAGCAGCAGACTTAATGTTAGTACATGTGTATGGGCAAAGAAAGCACTGACAAATCTGATGCTTGTTTATTATTCCCATCTTAGTCAGTGTATTTCATAGTAGATGAACCGAAAAAAGATGTGTCACAATTGGTTGATTTCAGACATTTCGTCTATGTTTCTCAGCTTTAAGGTTTGGGATAAAAAACCAATACAAACACCGATAATTCTGTGCAACTAGTTTCGCATTTCATACATGCTTCTTCAGGCACAAAATGTTTTCAAAGAAAAGGATGATGTCTTTATATTTTAAATTAACAATTATGTCATTATGTAATGTTGTAAATGATATGCATCATCATAACAATTATATACATATATATATATATATATATATATATATATATATATATATATATATATATATATATATATATATATAGACAGGATCTAAAAGATACATGAGTCTCTAATGAAACCTGAATCAGTAAAATAATAAAATAAAATAGAGACAAACAGTCATACATATAATTATATTGTTATAAAGGATATACAATTTATCAATTTAAAAAAAAAAAATTTAATACAATTTTATATAGTGCATTTGTATTAAGGCCATTAGGATACAAAGTAACTAATTTATGAATCCAATAAGTTTCTTATATGAGTCTATTCATGTCTCCATGCACAATATCTATCGGCATGAAATAAAAATCGAGTAGAGAGTGATTATCAGTATTAAAATGTGTTGAAATATTAGAGGAAAATTGAGGATCTCTATAATTTTTTATATGAAAGCGATGATTATTCATTCTCTTAGAAACTTGTTGAAGTGTTTGTCCAACATACTGCATAACTGTAATGACAAATTGTAACATTTGTAACATGATAACCGGGCTGGATTTTAGATTTATAACTGAACACTCTTGATGGTGATACAAATACAATGTTTATTGATGAATGACTTGAATGAGAAAAGAATTATGATAAATAAGTGCATGTATAAGACTGTTTAACTGAGTAGCTAGATTACAGTATAATTGCAAGTTTGTACAAATGCTTAATCAACTACCCTTAATCAAGAATTTTTCTTGTTACTTTCTGAAATTGCACTATAAATGGCATTTGAAAAAATTTCTAAACTTGTTTGAAACAACCCCTGTACCATGTACATGAAAGCAAATGCATGTGTTTCAGATCATACTGTTCATCCTAATTTCTTTTTTGCTGTTAAAACTTTACCGTAACTGTTCACTGACAGCACAATGACGAATTAAAGTCAGTATATGAATGAACCCTTTTTTCCCCCAACCAAATCAACACAGCCAACCTGCAAGTGTATCTAATGTTAAAATAAAGGGTTTTCTTAAAGCAACCACTCACTTTATAGCTTCATTAAAACAGTCCATTGAGAGGATTGCAAATATAAGGTTTTATTATTTGTCTACATACTTGACGTAACATTAGGCATTGGTTAAATAGTATTTGATTCACCGTTTTGTTTAGTTTTTCTTTGTATTTTCACAAAAATGAGTGAACTCAGAATACAACCTTGACTGAACGGTGTCTCTCGAATTCCACAATATAGCATTGTCCCATATGTTTCTGACCTACATAATTGCATTTTAAAGCCAAATCTTCAATTAGGTAATATTTAGACTCTGCTTTCTATGAATTGTGTATTTTCCTGAATATATTTGCCCAATGGATTATGCAAAGAGACAATCTAATAAAGTGGTACTTCCCAGACACCGCGATGTCCGCCATTATTTCCCCAAGACAGGTTCACTTAGGGTTCCAAACTGATTTTTATGAAGAAAATAATGTACACGTAGCAGTTAAAATATTCATGTTACTGATTCTATCTTTAAAACACAAATTGCTATCTACATATGTTTAAGTTTCGAAACACAAGTCTGTACGTTTGTATCATCAAATGATAAATTGAGAAATTGGGCAGTGAAAGTTGCTAACTTACTCAGGAAAGTGTTAATGGTCAATCAGCTATCAAAACACATGCCTGTAAATGTGCAAGAGTTTGTTTGTCAGTGCAGTTGATATCAACACCAACTATTTGATGGCTTAAAGCCTACATTTCACCCTGAACTGTAACATAACACTGGAACTAACCTGGCTAAGGTAAGGGAACTTCTCAAAAACGACAGTCAATGTCCCTCTAAAAAAATCACAGGGCAAAGTCATTTTCACTTTCCTAACAGAAGGCAAAGTTTACATTTTTAGGTGACTTAGTTGCCAACTTCGACTGGTAACGTGACCACTGAAGGGCCCTTTTAATATCAGATCCGGCCCCTCCTGTATTCTAAAAGAGGTGCCTGTCAGAATTGTTGAAAGAAAATAATCTAATTTTGCCTGAGAAAACTTAAACCGCAATGATGAAATGCAGTAATTTATTTTCAAGATGTTGAAATACTAATAAATTATTAATATTTATCCCCATCTATGTCAACTTTATCATACTTTATCAAAGCTGTAAATTTTGTGTACAAAGCGAAGCATGTGATCTATCATTCCTTGGGTTACTATAACTTATGTTCACATGGCTTTAACACATATGTGATTCTAAAATAATGTTTGGGATATTTATATGCCAGAAACCAGCCAGAACCAGTCTAGTGGGTACCAGAACTGTTCCAGCAATTGTTGCAACCAGTACAATGATGCTTGGCCGCATGATGCAGTTAAGGCCAGTGTGTATGCATGACAAACCATTAACTGATTACCTGTTGTAGTCTGGAGAGTTTAGGCCAAATGCAGGATGTTTTCAGAGGTATTAAAGTAACAAAGGAATCAAATATGATCATGTTGGCTTCTGAGGATTTGATTGTAAAATTCGGCCATCCTTTGAAAGAGTTGAACCAATTAAATGGCACCAAGGAACAACATCAAAAGCGTAAACAGAAAATGCATAAATTAAGACAAGCTTCTGATGCTAATGAACCTAAACACTGCTGATCCAATGAATAAGGACATTGTTAGAGCAATCAGAAAATTGCTGACCTCAGGACATTGAGGAAAATAATGCTTTGCATGAAATTTTTCTAAATCTAAATAAATACACTAGTCAGTTTAATGATTTTGCTTTATCTTCTCATATTTCAAGTGCAGCAGATGCAATGATATGTGATAAATAACATTTAAGAAAAGGATCAATTTTTGACAGATTGAAAATGGAGTCTGGGCTTTTCTTTTTTAACTCACCAGCCCTGGGCTTGTCTAAAATAATTTTTCTTTAAGCATGAAATCAAAGACTGGATCTTGGTTGTTCTGTATCAAACGAGAGAGAGAGTGTGTGTGTGTGAGTGTGTGTGAGATTTGGATTTTTAATGTAGCTTTAACAATTTTTCAGTCATATCGCTATGATGTCTGCAGTGTGACAGTTTATAGTGATGTCTAGCACTGGGGCATCATACCGCAGACATGTAGCACGATGTCCCACCCAGTCACATTATCCTGACACCAGGCCGACCAGTCCTATCACTAACCTCTTAATGCTGAGTGCCAAGCGAGGCAGCTGTTAGTACCATTTTTGTAAGTCTTTGGAATGACTTGGCCAGGGATCAAACCCACGACCTCCCGCATCCGAGGCAGACACTCTAACCACTAGGCCACCGGAGCGGTCTGTATCAAAGAGAACTACTAGCAATGGCACTGTACAGTTTTGCATTTTGCATAGGGTTAATTTTTTAAAGAAAAAAGAATTTCCCAGGTTTTCCACTCAACTTATAATGGCTATTTAAAAATTACCTTGTGTATCTTGTTATTGTTACAAGAACTTTGTAATTCCCTTTATTTTCGTGTCTGATTGATGAGTGTATTTGGGGTTATAGAGTATACAACACAGCCTTGCTTCAGATGTGCACCTCTAAATAAACCTGCTAGCTCCACTTGGTCATTTTCACTTCCTGGACTTCAGAGGTAAATTGCATACTGCACTTAAACCTGTGTAGAAAGCATAGTCTTAAAAAAAAAAATTCAGTACTTTCTTATACATACCATCCATCATTAATTACTTCTCACTCTTTTTTTGAAATACAACTCTGCTGCAGTTCCTTTTCCTGTTTATTCTTGTATTTATAACCTTAAATCAGAAACAAAACAACTGATAGTGCAAATGTCACTGTGCCATTCAGGTGCACATAAAAAAATGAACACAAGAAATTAAAAGAAAAATATCTACATCAAATTTTGATATTAATAATGAATATTCTATACTTTACTGGTCCCTTGAAACTGATTCTTAATATGATACCTATTTCAGCTAGTTTTAAGAGCCCATCTTAAAAACTTATTTCTTATAAAGTGGACAAAGGCACTTGTTTCTATCAGTACATATATATATTATTATCACAGTTATACAATCTTTATTGCTAGATCACACTGAGTTGCCAACATCAGAAATCTTATCAGATTTTCTGACACTGACAACAAGATGTGGTCTAGCAATCAAGATCAAATTACAATGATAAAGATATTCTTATCGAATATTCTATACCTATCAATTTTGAGATGAATTAATAAAATCCCAAAATGTAACTAAAAAAGATATTGATCAATATTCCTACTTTTCTGATAAAAACTTCATCTTAAGTCAAGAAAAAATTTCATTATTTTTTAAACTGCTGGTATGTGCATGAATATCAGCTTTATTAATGAAGTGTGTGTAGCACCAGTCACTCTTTTTTACTATTATCACTGTTAATTACACAAGTTCTTCAATGCAGGGTGGCAGCAGACCCATATAATTTAAAATTAGTGTGCAGTTGTCAAATTTTGCATCATGGAAGATTCACCAGCTGAATATCTAGTAAAGTTTCTGTCCAAGGCTCAGCTGACAGCATTTTAACTATTTCAGCAGGATATGAAGACTCTCCAATGGGGGCTTGGCATGTGAATCACAGCTTTATCTTTAATTATTTACAGTGGGATGGGAGAAATCATTGGAATTTGATGACAGATTTGCTCAAGAAAAAGCTACTCACTTCCATTTTATGTCAACTGAGGCTACAGCATAGTTATTTATGCTTGTTCAGTTGTAACCAGGAAACCTTGAGGAAAAAGTGGTTCCAGCCTTAGTCAAGAGTATGGTAATATGGGATAGAAAAACAACCATCATTTACCTTCTTTTGGGATGTGAATGTTAAATTCTGGTTTATTCTTGGGTAGAAAATTTCTAGGTATATATTAAATGTCATTACAAATCCACTTGCCACATGCCTTCGACAAGCTTAAATTTGACTCAGACAGCTCAAGTTTGCAATGTACTTGTCTGTCAGCAAGACTAAAAAGAGAGAGAGGGTGTGTTCAGTTCATAATGCTTCATGTTCTACAATTTTTATACTGTGTGATCTCACCACTGTACTTTTATTAACATCTATATTTATTATTTATATCTTCTATTACATTGACACCTGGTTTCTTTCATCTGCTGATCCTTCATATCACACAATAAAAGTCTGCAATTTGCACCTTGTAATCACATTTTGTAGTACTGTCACAATAATGTGAATATTTACTATTTAAGTTTTGACATATAGGGCATAAATATTTACATTTTAATATATTAGTTACATTTCAATTGTAATATTTGTAAGTATAGAGTATTCACACTTTCATGTCCCAACCCAGTCATTGGGTAGTATGTGAGCAGAGTCCAACTTGTGCCAAACTTGCTGCCTCTCAAAGTCAACTTGTGAGATATTGTTTTGATGCATGTTGCTAATTTCAAGGTGAATAGGTGATAACAGAACATAACAAATCTTTATTTATGGCAAACCTCGGAATGCGCTACAAATGCGGATTATATTTAAATGTGTCATTACAAGTAAACTGCAATTTATGAGCTGAAATCATGACAGAATATCGCTAAGACATAAAAATTGAATCACTTGATATCCTGGTCCTTGAACCAACACCATCCACCAAGCATTTCTCTCTCTCTCTCTCTCTCTCTCTCTCTCTCTCTCTCTCTCTCTCGTTTACTAAAGCCGCATTACCACCTGCTTGATGACAGCAGCTGTAAAATTAATTTTAAACAACTTCTGTTTTGCAGATTTGACCCTACAATGTGGAGAACATAGAGCGATAGAATTCGGTTCATTACTGTTATACTGTTACGTCTGCAAACTTCATAGTTGTACAAATTGTTTCCGCACCTTTCCCTGTAAATATAGTGCAGTGAATTAGTTTTACAGACAGCATAAAGTGACATTAAACTGTGTTCCTATCCGAAAAGTCCAGAACAGATAACATGAGACAACAGAAATAACATTCGTATTTCCCTCGTTCAAGTTTTGAACGAATTGACCAGTACAGATTCGATTGGTTCCTAGGTGCCGCAAATCAATCTATTTCCGGAAATGCCTATTTTCCAGTTGTAAGCAAGAGCAAAAACCGTACATTTAAGCACAAGGAAATTCCGGAAACGTGAGGCATGATAGTACCATCAGTCCAACTATGTTAAGATAAAGTTATTCGATACTAAACATAACATTCCTGCAACAACATTATAGTTAAATGCTCTCCCCAAACACGTGTGTTGTTGATTGACTTCGAGCAAGTTTAATTCGCAGTTAGTAATCAAACTGATGTTACCGTTTATCAAGTTTTTATTCTTTTTAAAAAAATAAAGTTTTATCTTTAATTATTAGTTATTAGTTATTTTATTTTCCCTGCACAATCAGCTATTTACTTTTTCCTATCTACTAAAAAAAAAAAAAAACGACAACTTCGTAATAGGATACAGAAACATTTACAAATAGATTACTATTTCTTGGTTAAAGAAAAAAAAAAAAAAAACATCTTTGCGATACGAGAATTCCACCACTAAATTATGTATGCAGTTTTGATTCTTGTTCTATCTATAGCCACCAGCAGCACCCACCGGGACGAAAAACAAAACAAATCCAGCCAGGAGAAGAAAAAAGAGTTAAAGAAAACAAACAAATTCTTATACAAAAACCATTATTCCATACGAGGATTTTTTCCCCCCAGGTTTTAGGTTTTCCTGCTCTTAAATATTTGGATGGTGTGGAAAACAATTCTGTCTTCAAATAACTTTAACAAATTTTATGCTTTTCTCTCTAAAGAGACCAAGACTTTTTCTGCGTGGTTTGGATCACAATGGACACTTCATGCATGCAGATGCTGGTGTGGATATTTTGCGACAATTGGGGTTCAAACAGCAAGATCTGATTCAGACGGTGTTTTAACTTTAAATGTGTCATTACAAGTAAACTGCGAATGGAAATGTAACACTGTATCTATTTTGCAGGAAAATAGTTTGTCTGCCCTATATCTCAATGAATATTACGTCATAGGTTTCACAGGCGGAGTCTGTCATGGCTGGAAATGTACAAATGTAGCATGTTAGAAGTTCTTGCCGGAGAATGAAACAGGTTGGAATTGTTATGCACTCTAAATGAAATGACTATTACGCCGTAAGTTTATGATATTTTAGGTTATCTGGCTTATAACAATAAAGGTAATGATAACAATCCAGCTACCATTTAACGTGCCATTTGGAATCGCCAACATTCACTCATTGACTGACTACACAGGTTAGGATATTAAAAAAAAGGGGGTCATGATAAATAGAATTTCAGTCCCTTATCAATGAAAAATACCTACCCTATTTAGGAACCTATCATCCCCATAATAAATAAAGTAAAACCTTTAAGTTCTCTATAATCTCCATACCATCTCATTACTTCTTTAAATAAAAAACTACCAGTCCCTTATTATTTTCATAACATTTATAATTTTACCAATTGAGTGAATGAAGAAATAAAATATAAGTTATTTATTTATTATTATTATTATTATTATTATTATTATTATTGTTGTTGTTGTTGTTGTTGCTGCTGCTGTTGGTGTTGTTGCGTGTGGGGTACAAGTGTACACTGACGGGAAGATCTTGTGTTAGAAATATTCATAGTCTTGATCTTTTATGAATCCTATATGAACTGAAGGGGGGAGGGATTTTAGAAATTTTAACTATCGTAAATTTAACAATTCTTGCTGACGGCCAGTTGTAAGTTTGCATAATATTGGCAAATTTTCATTTAACAGCTTCTTAATACCAGTGTTAAATTGATAAATTAAAGAATGGAGAGAGAGAGAGAGAGAGAGAGAGAGAGAGAGAGAGAGAGAGAGAGAG